>JBAMBJ010002737.1:0-98340 GCA_037043495.1 Drosophila recens | reverse complement strand
AAAGAATTGCTAAAATTGGGAATTTTAAACTTGAATCTCAGAATAATTTTTTTTTTGTGTATACACTATAAAAATATAGTTGAAAGTAAGTTTGTTGAACTTACCTCATGTTCAATCGATTTGCCAGCTCCAGCAAGAGGCGATGATTGACCTTGGAGATAGTGTCGATGTGTCTCATGGACATGTCCTCAATGTTGGTGAACAGATCGGGAAAGGCAATAACAACGGCTGTGTTGAAGACAATGCCCTCGAGATTCTGTCTATAGGTAATCGGCGATCCATAGTGTCGCAAGGCGTGGACAACATGACGGGAATTGCGCAGATTTTGGCCCACGAGGCGACGCTTGAGGGGCTTCCAGGCGGCCACCTTGTACACATCCAGTAGAGTGGCGGTAAAGGGCTCGGAGGTGTTATACCACAGGACCTTCAGCTCGCTATCGGGCGGTATAAAGATCTCGCCATCCTCGAGCAGATCCACATCCTGCAGATCTTGGGTGAGCACCAGCCAATATCGATTGGTAGTAAAGTAATTATTCTCGGAGGCTGCTGACCAGCGCAAAAGATTCTGGGCACAGGGGCTGGTGAACTGCAGCAGCAGGATGCCCAGTTTGTAGGACAGGGCTGGCAGTTGGAAGGACAGCTGCCAGTGGGTTTCGTTGTCCACCGGAAAGGTGAGGGGTGGTGGCGCCTCTGGCGTGTCCGATTCATTGCTGACATGACGCAGATCATTCAAAGTGCGCTCCGTGTTGACCTGCACATAGAAATTGTTTGCTGCGAAGTGTTGCAGCAGCAACTGCAAATTTGCTGCATCTGTGAGGGTGGTTCATAAATTTAACTACCCCAGGGGAGAATGTGGAGGAATGGGGCGGGTGATAACTCACCAATGTCCGCGTGACAAACAACCAGCATCAGACTGTGCACGCCATGCTGGCGATAGTAAGCGACTAGCATATCCGGCAACTGATTGCCCCATGAATCGCCTTTGACCTCGTCCGTTTGCCCCTGCTCTGGTTGCTGTCCGCGGGGGATTGCTCCGGCAGCTGGCAGTGACACGTGGCCTGACATTGATGTTGCTGCTGTCAGCAGGCAGAGCAGCCGCCCCGGGAATATTAACGAGTTCATGCTTCAGCTCTTACACTCGCTACTCCTTTGCATGCTCATCCGCAGTTGACAGTCGCTTTTATAGCGACCCGACGACCTTTTCGGTCAGCAATTGCCACAGTGAAGCCATTAAGTATAACTACGTTTAAAAAAAAAGAAAAAATATATAAAGTGGCATTAAAATTATGCATTGATTACGCTTCGGTGACTGTTGCTCCATATCCACTTTGCTTCATTTCTCCTGCTGTCATATTGCGTATACGCCGCCTGTACCGCAATTTATAGCAATTTCTGACGACAGCTGCAATTGGTCGTCGAATGGCGTTTAATTGGTCAACCAAGTGCCGCTCAAATTGCCCAGCCAAAGTCAATTACGTGCCATTGCAAGAAAGTTACAGCTTCGAGTTGAATTGCTTTACCGAATGTAATAAGTTCTTAGTTGACTTTTGATTGGTCGCCGGATAAGCAGGATAATCGAAGAGGAAGTCTACCTCAATCATGTTGCAGTATGAGTTTTTAGAAGCACTACAAACTACAAACTCATAGTGTCAAACAATTTAAGTGCAAAATAATCAATTTAATTGAGAAAACTCAAAACGAAAAAATGTCACATGCAATTTACTCGAAAGTAAAATGAAAACGTCGATACACGTATTGCAAGAAAGATTTGATGGAGCTGCATTATTAATGTTTTTCCCAAAGTTTTAGCAAGCGAATATTTGATTGCAGCTGCCCTAAGGCATGGTTTAGCCAAATTTTTAAGTTATTTATAACGATTGTTTATGTAAAGAAGAATAGGGAATCTACGCTAGTAAGTTGCACAAGTTGCTTTTAAAGTAGAGTCTATCAGGCCTGTTCCGAATATCACTTTCGATAAGATTTGTCGGAATTGAATTTCTTTAACCTGCTCTAATACCATTTCGGCTATATTTAGCGGATTTATATCACTTTGAGTTGATGAGTTTTAGTCCGATAAAGCGAAAAACGATCATATTCAAACACTAAGTCTGAATTTAAAGTGAATAAATGGATATCACTAAATCCTAAAAAGTAAAAAGTGAAAACCGGAACAGGCCTGTATAATAATAATAATACTCATTTTAAACATTTTATCTGTATTTAGCAGAGCTCGCAAATAACAGTTAACACTTATTTCTAAAAGAGAAATTAATGTTTAGTTTTCTCAAACAATCGGTCAAGCCAATTACTGAGTACATTTAATAAGTTATTAAGGGAGAATTTGATTGTGTTATATTTTATTTAATTATTCGCAAAAATATGTACTTTCGGTCTTCATTTAATGCTATAACATTTAAATAGTTTTACATATTTACACATTCGCAAAACGAAATATTCGTAGGCCTTTAAAGTTCTGTTTTGCTAGTGTTTTGTTGTTCTTTAGTTTTATTCGCTTGGTTGGAAATAAAAATTAATTGGTTACAACAAATTTTAAAATTTGCAGAACTTAATTTAATTTTACCTATCTACATATTTTTAACATTGCCCAATAGCTTTTCTAATTCCTCCTCACATTAATTTGTCTACTTTGACTTGTCAACTTGCGTTCCGAAAACAGAAGCAAAAGAAATCCTCTAATTGATTTGAAAAATGGCGTAATAAAGATTGGAACAGCTTCCTCCCATCATCAGACGCCATTTGTCCAATCTTGTTCTGATGCTAGACACAAACGTGTGATAATCTGAAATCGTGTCTTTGTTGCTCCCGTTGTTGTTGTTGTTGTTTTCGTTGTTGTTACTTGCCGTTGTTGTGGCAAACACACTAATGGCACCCACTTTGTACGGCTGTTTTCGACCGCTTTTCGCTTGTTGCCCATTTGTTTTTTTCCTCTGTCTTTGCTCTCGCTCTGTCCTTCTCGCTCTTCTTATGATTGTGTATATATTCTTTCATTTTTCTTTTTTTTTAGCAGTGAGGTTTTGGGGGGGAGGGGGGAGGGAATAGCAAACTCTACGGCCATGCTTCAATAACTTTTATCACTTTTAATTGGGTTTTTCTTTATAGTCAACGCATGTCTTATGAGACTATAAGACTAACACATGTGCAGATTGTAATTGTGTTAATATGGGTGTATATTTGTCTGTGTGTGTCTGTGGGTGTGTATGTGTGGTGACAGGGTGTGTTGAGTTTGTGTTTCGGCTTGTTTCTGTGACAGCAGACTAATGCCAGTTTTTCTTGTCCTTGTTTTTGTTTCTTTAATTTTATTTTTCTTGTTGTCGTTCCGAGATTTTATGCTTTCAATTTTCGTAATTGCTTCTTAATGCGCGTCATACGCCGACAAGCACAAACTTGCACAAATTTGCACAAGTTTGCTCTTTAACTCGTTTTGTCGGTGGGCACAGAAAAGTAACTTTAAGTAATTTGCAACTTTATTATACCATACAAAATATACAGTACATGGTTTAATCACATTGCGGAAATTCGCGTTGTAGAAAGTGTAAGGTATTTTTGACTCTCTTAGGTCTTACCGTCTGTCCAAGGGTGTTGGCAAGAGAAGGAAGGAGGGGCAAGACGAGGACGTTGTCTCTCTCTAAACTTATACAAATTTTAATTGTGATACTATTAATGGAGGATGGAAATGTATTTCAAATATCAAGAAAATAATTAACTGTTGAAAAATTGGATACCATAAATAAATGCATTTAACATTTTTTTTCTTCTTTAAATTTCATTTAAAATAACATTTAATTTTATTCAATAGTTTTTTACCAAAATTAAATTTTTAGAGCATGTTCACATTACGCTTGAACTATCTTTAATGCTTATCGCCAAAAAACGAGAACGCTGCCTATTTGGAACATAATTTTTAGTTCAAAAATCGTAAAAAGCTGACTTGGAAGATCTCATCTTGGATGAGTTTGCGTAAATTCCACACAGACTAGCAATAATATGCTATGTACAAGTTCGAGTCGGATCATGGACCGAAACTTTAATTTCAAGTTTCACTTTTGTATCCAACAATTTTGCAGAGCTTAAAAGTTTTAGTTATAAATGTTGAACTAATTCCTGCTGTCATCCATCGACATCTAAGTGCTGTAAAGTTTCAACGCTAGAGGGCGCTGCTGGCCCATTAATCATGTCCGCCGTTTTTGGACATTTGCCCGTCATGTTGAACTACTTTGATAATTTTAACGCAGCTGTTTTTCGCTCTTAATTTTTCATAGCTGTCAAGTTAATAAACTCTTGCTGGGAAGTATCATGGTTTTGTTTAGGTAAAATAAAACAGTTTCTACCTTTAAAATACTTAAAGATGAAGTTATATCCCTGGAAACTTCTCATACTCACAGCTTCCAGCATACGCTTCATTAGTTCTCAGTGTTTTTGGCAGCTATTAGTGAATATTTAAGGAACGCTCACATATATCCTGAAACGAGAGTATCGCAGCTTTATCCCTGTCTGATTTTATTAAGCGTAAGTCAATGCAAACCGAAGGATAAAGGATAAACCGTGTCCCTGCTGTGTGTCTCGGACCCACTTCAATTATCGGAGATCTTTCACCTGACTGCACAGTTGCTGGCCTGATTTGCATAAGCCTCGGGGCTACAAGCTGTAAGCCTTTGACAATTAGCCAATATATTTTATTGGGCCACACAGAATCGACCAAGCGTTGAATTCTTTTAACTGTATGTGTGTGTGGGGAGGTGTGTTTGGGTGTGTTTGGGTGTGTGGGTGCCCTGAGCTAAATTGAAGTGTGCTTGATGTTTATTATGAAACCACAATGTGATACTTTGTGCTACCTTTTAGCTTTCACGCCTTTGAAATACATTTAATCCATCATTGCGCTCAGACACTAATACACACCCACACAGATACAAATATATTTTATATATGTACATATATACAAATACACAGACAGACAGAGAATCATTCGCCTCGGGCAGCTCTTTCTCTTTTCTTTCCCCCTCCCGTTCCTCTCTCATCTTTTCTGTTGTGCCCACAGCTTTATTGACTCCCGCTTTCAATTTGCCTGACGCCCATTCACAACCTGTTGAAAAGGTGCAAAATGTTGGCTGCTTCTTTGACTCGCTTTCCTTTATGTTAAGCAAACACGCTTAGGCAGCCTTATCAATCAAAGGCATCTGCTACACCCACACACATCTCTGCCCCTGTCCCCGTTTGCCCATACACACACAGAAAGTCATACATATGTTATTAATATGACCCATTTATAACAAACGCCATTGACGAAACCATTTTACACAAGAACGTGTCCTCGCACTTCCGGTTCTAACAATTCCTCAATGAAATCTGTGCTTCTGTAGGCAAAATTGAAACTGACAAGCTTTTATTACGGAATGTACGAGATATAGTTTCTATAACTGCATCTTCCCTGAACTAAATAAATGTAATTTGGAAAAAGTAAAGCAAGATTCCTATACTTCCTGAGCCTATCTTTACAGCCTTCGTTCAATTAAATCGTAGAAAATATTTTGAACGATTAAATATTTCCTTTTAATTTTTTTTAAGGCCCTAAATATATTGTGTAACAAATTTTTTAAATGTTCTAAAAATGTTATTTTATTTTACGATATTTAAATTTAAAATCATAATTTACTTGGTAGTTTTTAAATAATGTGTTATTCAGCAACTTGCATATTAAAATAAAAAAATATGTGTTATCTTTAGATTGAATTGAAAAAATAAAAAATATATGTGGCTCTGTTTCAAAAAAATATATGTTTAATTAATTATTACTTGTATAGTATTTTATATAATATTATCAAATATTATTTTAAATTCAATATAATACAAAAAATCAAATAATTGTTATTTATTTATTTTTATTTTATTTACATTAACATAAACATGCATTTTAAATTAATAAAGAAAAAGAAAGAAATTGAATAGTTACATTTTTGAAAAGTTTATGTCGTAATTTTACAATTAATAATAACAGTTAAAGTCCCTGTTTGTAATATGTACATATGTATATTTTCGTTGCCTTGTCATAAGTAATAAAATTGAATTTTATCTTTAAGTTAAACTAGAGTCAAATATGATGGCGACTAATTCGTCAAACACTTGATTAATGTATGGATTACCGCAATTTGGAATGTGAACAATTGCGAGTATGCCAATAATTTGGAATCAACAAGTAATTAAAGTCTATGAGCCCCAAAGGTCCCGTATTCGATTTGCTCCCTTGGAATGTGAAATACTCGAAGTACATGTAATTAATTGATGGCCTAATGCCTGCGAAAGCGTGGGCCAGCATTCATGCCCCGTGGCACTCATTAATCATTATCTGGCGCCATCTAGCGAGAGGCGGCGCTAAACATTTGCGCCTGACTTGAGCTTAGCTCATTTATCTGCATCAAATCAATTAGGGAACACCTTGGGACCATTGGACCTTGGCCAATACTCGTACAGGCCGTTTCCTTAGAAATCGAGGCACCTTTTTTCCTTTTTACCAATTTGTTGCTGCCGTTGTCCTGTTGTCCCGTTGTTGTCCTTGCTACGTGCCAATTTGGCTCGTTTTGCTCGCTCATTCGTAAATCTAAACAAATCATCAATTTTCACAAATTATACGCGGCGTCCCTTCGTTCTTTGTGTTGTTTTTGTTCTTGTTCTCGTCTCCGATTTCTCATCCTTATCCTTTTCATGCTTTCAGCTGTGTCCTTGGTCCTTGGTCCTAATTGCTTTCGTTTCATTCACCGCATTTCCTGTTGACGCTGCTGTCTGCGTCGCTGTTCATTTTACATTTCATTAATTAATGCCAATGCCGTCGAACTTTGACATATTGAGCTTAGTCTCTCCTACCAGTTCTCCATTCTCCATTAACCATTCTCAGTTCTTCAGCTCTTCAGTTATCTGGTTATCTGTCCGAGCACTCAAAAACTCGCACAATAAACGTCGCACGGAATTTCCCAATCAAATATGATAACCAATTCCGGAGGTATTTGTGTTTAAGATTTATGAAATATTTATAACAATTTCTTTTTATTAATTTGCCCATCGATAATGCCAATAAGATAATGTTAAGTTCACATATCAGTTGGTTAGCTAGTTAGCTGAGGCTATTTAAGAATGGAGCGACCTCCAGGCACCTGCTATAAGCAAAATGAAGTGCTTCTGTCTGCTATTACTCTTTGTGGCTCCCGCTGCCTGGGCTCGTGTCGCCTTCCCGTCCCTGCCCGACGTGGAACTGCCCCCTGTGATTGAGGATGAGATCTACGAGCGGGCCGTGTTTGTAGATCCCGTGGCTGAGAACCGTGCAGCCGGTGAGTAGGGAGTGTATTTCGCTTGATAGTGGTATCTTTATAGTATCTCTTTAGCCTGCCAGGTGGCCATTCGAGGTGGCATGCCCAAGCCGGAGCCCGTGGCCTTGGTGACCAACTCGGAGAGCTTTTATCCCTTCAACGATGTCGGCGTGATGGAGGTTGAAAGCGGCAAGACCCTCCAACTGTGGTGTCCCAGTGGCTTCACCACACACTCCCAGAACCTCTTGACGGCCACCTGCGAGAGCGGCACCACCTTCAAGGTGGACGGCAGTAGCTATCAGTTCAAGGATCTCGCCTGCAAGTCCTGGCCGGGCTTCAAGGCCGTCAAAACCGGCGCTACCTGCAACGGTGGCGTGGTCATCCGCGTTGGCTTCGAGATCACCTCATCCCGGTTCGCCGAGCAGATGCAGATCTGCTTCAACGAGCAGGAGGAGGTGACTCGCTACACGCGTCACCAGCTCTTCCCGGGCAGCAACTACTACGAGACGGGCGTCGATCGCATCACCTTCCAGACCGCCGGCTACTTCAACGGCAAGAACGTCGACAAGCTCTACACCCAGGCCACCCAGCTGGAGACCATCAACAAGGATCTGGGCGGAGATGCCGACAAGTATTTCAACACAGCTACCAATATCTATCTGGCCCGTGGCCATCTCGGTGCCAAGGCCGACTTCGACTACGCCCCCGAGCAGCGCGCCACCTTCCTGTTCATCAATGCGGCTCCTCAGTGGCAGGTCTTCAACGCCGGCAACTGGCAGCGTGTCGAGGATGGTCTCCGCACCTGGGTCTCCAAGAACAAGATGAATGTCAACTGCTACACAGGTGTCTATGGCGTCACCACTCTGCCCAACAAGAATGGCGTGGAGACTCCTCTCTACTTGGCCCGCGATGGCAACAACAATGGCCTGATTCCCGTCCCGAAACTCTATTTCCGTGTGGTCATCGAGCCCTCGACCAATCGCGGCATTGTCTTTGTCGGCGTCAACAATCCCCATTTGACTGAGGCCCAGATCAAGAAGGATTATGTGATCTGCAACGATGTCAGCGACAAGGTGACCTACATCAACTGGAAGAAGACGGACATCAAGGCTGGCTGGTCCTACGCCTGTGAGGTCGCCGACTTCCTCAAGACTGTCAAGCACTTGCCAGCCCTGACTGCCAAGAATGGTCTTCTTGTCTAGGCCAATTCAATAAACTGAAAGATTATATCGAATATACCAAAACGGAGTGTTATATTGAAGAGCAACAAATGGGCTAAGATTCTTTAATCGCTGTCTGGATTGTTCCAATAATGTTGCCATATATAAGGAGTTTGTATAAAAGTTTTGACAGAGAGACATTTTGAGTATTACATAAGGTTAGGTTAGGTTATTTAGTATTTAGACCTTCAGTAGGCCCATTTTGAAAATTTTAAATATCTATACATTTTATTCAAAAAATATTACTCAGTTGATTTTCTGACACAATAACTAGAAATTAAAATCAAGCGGAAAAGGCTATAGTCGAGCTCCCGACAATAGGATACCCGTTTATTTTTTAAATGTATTAAAAAATATTTTTTATTGCGTACTTTTAGGCGCTTACATTGCTTGAAACTTAAAACAACCATTACCACCTTTCTATTTGTCCAATCTTTTTGCGATTAAATCGGATGATAGCTAATAATAGTAGTTAACGTTCATTACCACCCTTTAACTTAATTTTTAAGTAAAGGCTATATTTATTGGGTTAAAGATGTTTCCTTCCCCCTGTTACATACTTTTCAACGGGTATAAAAAGTACCTAAGAATATCTTTTCTCAGTCAATGTATATAATTTTGAGCTACATCTTTGAAAAGTCAAGAATAATAAAAAAAAAAGATTACATCAAGAGGAAAGTTAAAAAAAACATTCTAATAAAGCTGTAATTTAATTTTTATGCCGTTGAAGTTTAAAATTCATAACGTCATAATCAATAACCAAAACTACAAAAATTATTTAAGATTATTTATTAGAAAATAAACCGTTTAATTTTACTTTTAAATGAATTTTATTCAAAATAAATGTTGTAGCAATATTAAGTAATTACAATCGAACGATTTAAAAACTTTTGTAAAATTCTTTTATTAACTCAATCCTAAATTAGACTTAAACGCATTTAGACCAGCAATCCGCTGACGGAGAACTCGGGCAGGTGGGTCACCTTCTTGCGGAAGTCGGGCACCGAACAGGCGTAGGAGTATCCGGCGTTGATGTCCGTGCGCTTCCAGCTGATCCAGTTGATCTTGTCGCTGACATCGTCACACAGAATGTAGTCGCGCTTGATCTCGGCGAGACTCAGATGGGGATTGTTGACGCCGACAAAGACAATGCCCTTGCGGGTGGAGGGGTCGATGACCACGCGGAAGTAGAGCTTGGGAACGGGGATGAGGCCGTTGCCATTGTGATCGTAGGCCAGGTACAAGCCGGTCTGATGGCCATCCTTGTTGGGCAAGGTGGTGACACCCCAGACGCCAGTCCAGCAATCCACATGCTTCTTATTCTTCGACGCCCAGGCCCTCACTCCGTCCTCGACACGGGCCCAGTTGCCGGCATTGAAGGTCTGCCACTGGGGAGCCGCATTGATGAACAGGAAGGTGGCGCGCTGCTCCGGGGGATAGACGAAGTCGGCCTTGGCGCCCATGTGCCCGCGGGCCAGGAACACGTTCTTGGGCGAGTCAAAGTAGCGGGACGAGTCCATGCCCAAGGCCTTGTCGATGGTCTCCTTCTGCACAGCCTGTGTGTACAGCTTGTCCACATTTTTGCCAGCGAAGAATCCGCCGGGCGCGAAGTTGATGCGATCCACGCCAGTGGCATAATAGTTGCTGCCAGCATCCAGAGTGTGGTAGACATAGCGGGTGACCTCCTCGTTCTCGTTGAAGCACACCTGGTACTGCCTGGCGAACCGAGATCCGCTGAGCTCGAATCCGACGTTGATGAGGGTGGTGCCGCCGTTGCAGCTGGAGCCGGACTTCTTGCCAACGAAAGCTGGCCAGGAGGTGCACTTGATGTCGGCGATGTCGTGCTCCTTGTCGCCCACCTTGAACCGCGAGCCACCCACACATTTGGCGGTCACGGACTTGCCCGAAAGGGGCGCAGCCAAGCTGCTGGTGCAGGCGAACTCGATGGTCTTGTCGTAGGCGACATCCACGTAGCCGGAGGCAGAGAAGGGATAGAACTCGGAGGTGCCTGGCTTAATCAACAGTGGCTGGGGATTCTTCATCTCCGTGCTGCGGATCTTGATGGAGCAGCCAGCTAGGAAGATGATCAACTCAAGCCAAATAAGTATAGATTGGTAGACGAAGAAGATGATGGGAACTTACCAGCTCTCGAGATGGACAAGTCATTGAGGTCCGTCTCCACCTCAAGGGGCACCTCGATCATATCCGCTGACCAGAGCAGCTCATTTTGGATGGGCAGCAGACGGGCCTGGCTGCTGGCCAAGAAGAATAGGGCAATCAGTATTGGACTCCACATGTTTTGCTACTGACGGACATTCTGAAAAACCCAGGCGCTTATAAATCTAATGCCCTAAACTGATTAGATCAATATTTTAGTCGCAATTAGCGAGTGCTACAAACAACTATAAGTAGGAGTATGATTATGAATCGGAGTGCGAGTGTGAGTACTCAATCGAGTACTCGCTCGAGTACTCATTGCAGATTCGCGTGCCTTGTGAACGAGTTTTGGGTTTCTGCTCTTATCATTTAATTAGTCGGGCCCGACCCATTAACGTCACCAAGTATCTGTCTATCTCTGTATCTGTATCTCTCTATCTTTTGGGCACTTGGGATGATAGCAAATATGAAATTTGGTATGAATTCTTCTAGTACTTCAAGTTATTTCCCTCACGTGTCCCATCAAGAACGTGATTCTCGTTTTTGCACAAATATCAAGTGTTTATTTTTAATTATTTCATTTTATATATATATTTTGTTTTTCTTTTGGGTATACATACATCAACTCACATTTAATGCGCAACTGTACTTACGTACAATAATTATAATAGTAATAATAATATTAGCGATATGATTAATGTTAGCTTCTTCTTTGTCTTCTTTTGATTATAAATATGAACCGCTTGATTGGTTTTTATTTGTTTTGTTTATTTACAATTAACTAACACACTTAAACATTTAAAACGTTTATATCTAAATAAGTACTTTAAGTTTAATATTATTTATTTTTTACTTAGGACTGCTTATTGTTTCTTTTCTTCGGCTGGTTTAACTTGCTGGAAAACTCTTACAGTTATGTATTTGTTATTTGTTTTTAAAGCTTTACTTGACCCAAACATTTTGTTACAGAAAATAAGACATAGCGATCTTATCTAGTAAACGAACTAAAACATTTCTGACCTTGTTCCTATCTTTACAGCAGAAGTTGTGTAAGAAATACTCAAAGGTCTGATAAAAAAAGAAATTATTCATTTATAATTATGTATGTAATAGTGAAGGTTTCTTAAGGCTCGATCTCTACTTAATCTTTAAAGACCTGAATTCCTAATTTGTTCTTGACGAAATGCTGGCCAAAAACATGTTTATTGTTTATAACAAATTGTTATAATCTCATTTACTTAAGATCCTCAATTGAATGAAATAATCAGGGGTGCCACAGGAATCGATTTCGGTCGAATTTGACATAAATTTCATACAAATTTAAGTTAAATTCAAGCGAAAGAGGCACCCCTGAATAATTTAACTATTGGGTTTTCGTAGTTATCCTATCCACTCTGTTATTCCTTTGATCTTTGCTAATCTTATATGGATGTTTAATGTAATTTTTATTTTATTATAAATATGTACACTAAACTAGATCATTAAATTTAATCAATTTATAGTATGTTCTTCTTTGGATATGGCATACTTCTGTTCAATATTCATCAGATATATCCTCAGATAGATCAACCTTACTGTTTTTCCTTTGAAATTTTCAACAGATCATTTGCTGTTCTTAGTTCTTTTAGGTATTTGTGGACTCTTGAACTATCTACAGAAATATGGCGACTTGGGCATAGATCTCCACGGCCACCAGGAGACCCATTATGGAGAGATTCACAGCGCAGTAGACGCGTCGCAGTGAACGTCGGCGCTGACGCTGACGCTGACCACAACATTTACCAGGGAGTCGCGTTCCAGGCTGCAGACGCTCTCGTGGATCGTCGTCCTCGCTGCAGCGGATTCTGTTGCCGCTGCCATCGCTATCGTCGCTGCCGTCGCTGGCGTCGCTGTCGTCGCCGCTCCCGCTGCTGTCGTCGGCTGGTGGCGCAGTGTTAATCCGACTCCCATTTGTTGCAGCTCCATTGTGGCATGGCGGCCAATGTCAAACCGACGCCAACGATGAGCTGCTGTCATAGGCCACCAGCAGGGAGTCGTTCTCGTCGCTGCCACTGCCCGCACTCCTCTCCGACTCATTGATGACCTCCAGCTGTGTCTGCGGTCGGCTGATCTTGTACTTGTTGTGACGCTTGTTTATCAGCACGCTGCGTATGTTGTTGTTGGTGCGTTGCCGTTGCCGCTGACCCTTGACCTTGACGGAAGAAGTGTGGCGAGTGCGCGCCTTGGGCACCCGAGCACCTAGCATGCTGCAATCGGCATCGTCCTGCTGCTCCAGCTCCAGTTCCAGCTGCTGCTCGTCCTCATCCTCATCATAGTAGTCATAGTAATCATCGTAATCGTAGCCCACGGCATCATCTCCGGCTCCGTCGTCATCATCCTCGTCGTAGTCAATGTCAAAGTCAAAGATGGCACAGCAACCACTCTCCACCTCGACACTAAAGCGTCGCTGTCGCTGCTTCGACCTCTTCCCTTCCAGGCGGGCAGGCGAGGATTTGCTGTGTGTGCTCACGCTCTTGTACATGGGTGCAAAGATGGCGGTTTTGGCCTAGTTAGAAAGGTAAACGTGACAGTTATTGCAAACAATTACAATTAAATTAAATATTTATTAAATTATTTTTTTGTTAGCTTATTATAATTTTACATGATACTACAAATAGGAATACTAAAAACTCATGTAATAGGTATGATCATTAGGTGGTTAACTTTTATAAGAAGCTTCCTTTTTACATATCTATCCTTACTAATTCAAGACATTTCGAGGTGTCACTGAAGAGTTTGAAATTTGTTAGCATAATAAACGTACTCAATATAAATCATCTCAATATAAAAATGGAATTAAGTCGTGAAATTTAAATAGCTAATAGGGATTTTTCATGAGCATTAGCTAAAGTTTATTGGTATTCAAGTTGAATATTTTGTATATCAATATGTCCGATTCTGAATTCTTGTTGTACCATCGATAGGTCAGATACATAAATAGCAGCCCTCGTATTTGTATGTCATCAGACGATTCAAATTCCGATTATCTGTAGTGCTTCAATCTCAGGGACTGCAAGATGGATTAATCTTCTACACAAACAAATATCTTTGAGATATTTCAAACTTAGTATATCACTGCTGTATTTGGTATAATATGCGATTTTTTTCTATATGTAGAAATAACTTTTCCAATATTTAAACCTACCTCCGGTCCGCGCCAGGTAATGCCCGAACGTACCAAGTTGTAGAAACGCAGAACGCCCCACATGGCTAGAACCTGTTAGATTTGTATTGGATTGGAATGAAAGAGTTTAAATTAATAAAACGTAAATTCATTAAAAATATATAAAAAAAACCACTCAAACACATTCTTTTAATCACTCACAAAGGTAATTGAATTAATTGACTGCACTTGTAACTGGAGCACTTTTATTATTCAGAATAATATTTATATGCTTTTATAGACGTTAATGGAATTTATTTGTAATTAGATTAGCTATGAAGTTTGTTGCTTGTGATTTGGAGAGGGCTCTTAAATCGATTGATATGTTAGTGAACAAATTGTTTTGTTGTGTAAATTTGGTCGCTGGCTTTTTATGGGAATATGAAAAATTAATTCAGTTATGTACAAAAAAGAAAGTTTTTTATAAAAATCAGGGACCGCAAATAAGAGCTATGAGAAACTTAAAAACTTGTATTTTCAATTATTTTTTAAAAAATTATAACTAGAATTTATATAATAAAAATTGAAAAATAACTTTTATTTTCAATTGCTAAAATAAAAATTGAAAATAAGAGTTAAATTTAAATTTTTAAATAAAAGTTGAAGTTTAATTGTTATTTTATAATTTTTTTATTTAGATTGAAAAATAAGAGGTTTCATTTAATTCTTTTGATAAAAATCAACAAATAACTTTTATTTAATAATTTATATTTTAAAAATTATAATCGTTACGGTCCCTGAAAAAAATATCGTAAGTGACGTTTATGATAGATCAGATGTAAGAAGAGAGTTATATTGGAGAGTTTATAAGTATAATAAAAGTTAAAATTTGGTTTATTCCACTAATCTTTGATGTGAATTACTTATCAAAATATGCACTCGAAATATCTGTGTTCTTCGAACATAACATACTTTCAAAGTTACAAAAACCGTCAGCCATTAATTTAATTTCAGTTTCAACAAAACTATTAATTTTATGTTTCGATCAAATCTTTCAATTATCTCTTTGACCTATGGTAGCATGGTTGAAAGAGGTTTGTAGAGCATATTTCATAACAAGAATTTACAAGACTTTTACAACTATTTTGTATTCGAGTATGCTATTTATTCTTTTTTGTTGACCAAGAGATTGTAAAACATTTCGGTAATTATTAAAAAATTGCTTAATGACTTATGCAATACAAGCTTCGACACCTCAATTGTTTAAATATTCACACACACATACACACCTCCTCTATACTTACATTGATAAAAGCGCGAGCGATGAAAAACGCCACCTCCGCCTTGCACATGGCATCGAATTGCTGCAATATGGAAAATGGCAATAATTAATTTAGTTACTTTTGCAAATTTAAACCATATTTTATTGAAGTCAAGCGTTTTGTACCTGAAACTTGCGCACCAGGTGAGGTACTTAAATGGACAACAACAAGAACAACAATAGCAACAAAAAGGAAAACTAGAAAAAAGTGTCGCCCGCTGTGAAAGTTTTTTGTGTCCCGGTGAACAGAGCGCAAAAAACATGAATTTTTACCTCTACAATTGCAATAAATTATGCATGAGGTGGCAATTTTGAAACGTTTTGGTAGAAAACAAACAAACGACAACAAAAATAACAACAATAAAAACAACAAAAGCGACAACTAGAACAGCAACAGCTACAACAAAAACAACATGGGCCTCGCAGCACGTTCGTAATAGAAAAAGCCGCAAAAACAAATGTTGGAGACAAATAAAATTGATGGCAGGGCGAAGGAGACGAAACAGTGGAAAGACAAAATGGCATGGAAAAAGTACAAGTCACAGTGGTTGAGTGTAAGTAAGAGTGAGATGGTAAGTGAGTGTGAGTGCATGTGTGTAATAGGCCTTTAACAGCGCTTTAAGTATGGGAGATAGACAGTTAGTGAGAGTGGGAGTGGGAGAGCGGTGTAGGTGAAGAGCGCAGATGAGAGAGCCAGTGAATGAACTGTGTTGTCAGCTTTGTGCTTTGCGTCGTTTGCCGCTGCCGCTGTTGCTGCGCTGCTGCTGCTCTGCTGCTGCTTTACAGTCGTCGGACCCTTGAGTTTTTCACTTAACCATTTGCGCTTCATTAAGCTGAGCAGGCACTTTAGTTATTTCATCTGCAGCAACTCGTCTCTAGGATTTTTAGTAGTTACATCCAATTAACCCATTGATCATTTTGTATTAATTACATTCAAGACCAATTATATGATACCGTATTAAGTTTGACTTGTAGACTTTCTGCTACTTCACTTTATGCTAAGCCATTTAATTTAAATTGCGATATAGTAAAAGAAATAATTATTCAACAACAACCTATATTTATGCACCTATGCATGTATGCATACACTTTTATATACATAAATATGCATCTTAACGGTTACCATTTACTCTATTTGTATAGCACTTAAACAATAATATTTATTTACAGGCAAAACGTTTTCAGAGTAACAGTTTTTACTCAATAAACTTGTCCTATAAGTAAAGTGAGTAGCGTGAGTTAATTGGAATCTCTAGTGAATTATTATTATTAAGTTTATTTAGTTACTGTATTTCATAAAAGACACTTTAACGACAGATCTACTGAATACTTGCTAAAATTGTTAGATTTTCCTTAAGTTCGATCAGTCTTTTTGCATTCAAATGAATGACGCTGTTTAGCTCAAATTTTAAGCCAGCTTACATTTAATATATTGTAGGTGATAATACATGTCTGATATATGTATATATTATTTATTTATTTAAGGTGATAAATTTAACTGCTTACATAGCTCTGATTAAAATGACAGGTGAACTCATCATATCTCTCAACTATTTGTTATTATTCTAATCAAATTGTGGCTACTGTATTTGTCTTGCTTCGTTTTCAAATTGCAGTTGAAGCAAGTTTGGATGATATGGTATAAAATATACTGATAATCTACAGTACACAAGTATACGTGCATGTATTTATTATTCTAATCAAATTGTTCACCCTCTGTGCTGTCTTGCAGCAAAAATAAATTGGTCTGATGCTCTCCAAACACTATTTCCCACTTGCGAGTACACTCGAGTGTACGAGTACTCGTATCGCCTCCATCATTCCATTTGGAGCATATGCTCGATGCTCGATGTTTGTGTTTGTGTTTGTGTTTGCATTTCAATTTCATTGTCTGTGCTTTGCAGCGCATTCAACTGTCGTCAGCATCCGGGCATAACCTACACATATCCTTTGTTTGATTTTAGCATAAAAAAGCAACTTTTACATATGTAACGGATTCTCCCCTTGTGCGTTCTTCTTGTTGTTGTTGTTGCAGTTGTTGAACTCGTTATTGTTGTTTCCTAGCATTGGGCTTTTGAAATTTATTTGTTTGTTTTGCCAGATCTTTGTGCTTTGGTTCCAATTGATTTATGCCAACGCGGCATTCAGAGAAATCTTATTGATACCATTCCCCCTGTGACGAGGACTTGTATACCCAGAGCCTCAGAGCTGGGGTGGAATTGGGGTATTCATTAAACAAATGGACCGACCTGGCAAAGCAACTTAAATATGCATCAAAAGCGTTTGGCTGGCGCGCTAAATTCCCACACCTGTCAAGTACGAGTATGGAACGCTTCTCCGTTGCCCTCCAAGGATTCGACTTACCTTATTCACATGATCACGCAGAACATTCGAATAAACCATGGCGACAGCTTCCAAGGCCATAAACGTAATATAGCCAATTATCCAGGGTACAATTAGGCCGGGGTTCTCCTGCGGGGATCAAACAAAAAGGATGGCACATAATATTATATCGTTCTTAGAACATTTTGTGCTCTGTTACATAGGGGATGGAAGGGGGCTCAAAGGAGGCAGGGCGGAAGGGAGGGGGCGGCTAACATTAGCTGCCCACAAAACCATTCACACACCTTTAGCTGAAATCAAATTGTTGGCATTGATTTCCTTTCACTGTATAAAATATTTTATGTGCCATATGAGACCATGCATCTGTGTGTGTGTGTAATTTATCTTTCAATGGCAAAAACCTCTGATTGGATTTTTGGCGCTTTTTCGCGTGTGGTGTTTTGCGGTTTAATATTTTTCCGCATTTGCTGCTGCTGACAGTTTTAACCGCACATTTCGCACAGCAATTCCTGGACCAAAACTACTTGTAGTATATTTGTTACTTTTCATTGCCAAAATATAATCACGTTCTTTATATTTTTTGCTACTTTATTTTTATGTGCGTTTTGATACCCTTTCAAAATCTAAGAATCAATGCAATAAATGCTTTTTGTATTGATATTCGAGTGAATAACTGACTCATCATTGTTAAGTCCAAGCGGTAAGACGTTTTACTAAATTCCAATAGCAAAGGGGTCAAAGTTCACACTACGAGATTGGTTTTTTCTAGCCAAGTATAGCGTTTTACTCGGTAAATCTGGCTTTTTACTGCCAAGTCTCTCGTATATTTCAACGAGTTTGCCCTGATTTTCCCTTCAAAATATTATTTGACATGACATTTTATTAAAAAGAATCTTTCAATTTCCATTCAAATTTTGTTGACTTTGTTCTCAAAGCGAGCTAAATCAATAATTGTTAACTTTTTTTTTAAGTAAATTAAAGCCACATAGCAGTAGTTTTTTGCAAACATAACATGTTGAAATAAACTATTTACTATGCTTCATTTTATAAAGTTATTTGATTGTTAAACCATGGCTAAATATTTTTTGTTTGTTCAACAATAATTACAATTAGCATTTATAAAAATGCAATATTGATTGTTTATTGCATAATTAAATAAAGAAAAAAGTATCCAAACATAAATAACAATAACAATTAAGTAAGCTTGACTTTAACATAATTATCTTATTGGCCACCAACCAACAAATTATATATTTTTTGACCTTTCCATGTTTTCTATTTTAAATTGAGTTTATGGCATGTTTTTGTAACTCTTACTAAAACCCGACACATACAAAATTTGAGCTTTTTAGTTGTATTGTTAGTATACAAATTGTTGACAAAATACGCAGGCAGATCTAATTAGGGCCACTTTCCACTGCAATATTTAAGCTATCAGCAGCTGGCTCCCAACCAGGCGCCTGAAAGCAAGCTGCAATTAATTTGCCAACACATTCATACATAAATATGGCATACAAATAATTGTAGCATACTTTTTGGAGCCCTTTTGCAGGCAGCAGTAGCGCTGTCATCGCCGTTGTTTGGTTGTTGTTTTTATTTGCTGTTGTGTTGTAGGGTCGAAATTAAAAAATTCCACAGAAAGCACCACGCAATGTTCCGTTCCCTCATCGACTGGCTGTAATCTTTGTCATGTGTCGCCGCCAGTCGACGGCCTCAGTTATTCGACAGATGGATCTCCATACCCAATTGTGTGACAAATTGTCTGCATTTTGCTGTTGTTGTCGCTTTTTCTTTTTTATTTGACAACCCTTCCAAATATGCCAGTCGGTCCATTTGGACTTACATATTTGAATATTTGCGAACTTAGGGCATAATGACTTCATCACAAAGTTCATCTGTGTTACGGAGTTCAACCCATTGACAGTTTATTTGACACATTCTTCTACAAATGTGTATTTTTATCCTTGAGATTAAGATATTTTACATACTGAGAAAAAATCATATATTTTTTACCTCTTTGTCTATTTTATAGCTTAAAATTTGTAAATTGTAGTTTTTATTCCTTTAAGCTATACTTATTTCTGGTTCAGGAACACTAACAGAAAATGTTTCTTTATTAAATGGTTTTTAAGTAAGGCAGAAATGGCTTGCCAATTAGTATATCAACTTTAGCAATGGAAGCTAAAAGGGCATTTAACTTTCCGCAAATTATGAATGGTCTCTACTTTTGCCATTGTTTGTCAGACATTATTCGATGAAGTGGGTGGCTAGGGGGCGTGGCAGGCATATATCTGGAATGCTTCGTAATTTACATTTGAATGCGCTTTATTTGTCTGGGTCTGCAAACAGTTCAGCCGGAGATTCAGAGTTTCAGTCACAAAATGCGCATAATTTGCGCATATGTGTCATGTGTGTGCTTGTGTGTGTTTATGTGTGTGTGAAGGATTTTGTTTGCTTGTCAACCTCTTGTTGAATTTTGTAAAATGCCCAAAAAAGCTGCTAACCAAACAACGAGACTTACCCGACATATGCCAAATATCAACACAATGCTCAACAATATCATCGACATTTGTGTGCCAATTATGGCAAAATATGCAATTTGCACACCTGCAAAACATAAACAGATAAAAGGATACACGTTAGTAGCAATTCAAAAACAATTAGAAGGTTAGTATAATATTTTAGAATACGTTTTGGCCATGCGCATTTTATTATCGTTTATAATAAATTTCAAATAAATTGCATTGAAAATGTTCGCACAAATTCTTCAGTCGTTGGGGAATTCTTTTGTTAAGAGAAACAAATGACAAATAATTTTCGGGTGGAGTTGGCGGAACAAGTTTATCGCTAATGGGAATAAAATTCGAAATCCAATCGATAAGATAAGATAAGATAAGATAAGATAATGTATACAATTTATATTGTATTAAAATGTGTTTAATTAAATAATGTTTATTTTTGTTAATTTTGAAGCCACTGTGGTAATTCAATATTCATCTTACTGAACAGATGATAATAATTATTTTTTCAAGCATACTATATAAAAATTAAAAAGTTAAAATAGATTGTATAATGAGCTTTGGGGATGCCTATGTGTACAGGGTACCTAGTAATCGAGCTTGGATCTCTTCTGTTATTTGCATAATAGACTGGTTTACTACGTCTTTGTCATATGGCTATCTACACTTTATTTATTTATGAAAATGTCTTGTTTATTATGCAGACGTTCAGTTTATTGCTGTCCAGGGTATTTGCTTGTTTCAGTATGAGTGTGCATGTGTGTGTGAGTGTGTGTGCTTAATTGCTTATAAGTATTTATGAGGCTTGAGCTTACCATAGTAGACATCCTGGAGTTCACCAGATTTGTGCATGTTGACATTGATGCGCCACGAGTAGATCAAAACAATTAAGAGCGATATATTCTAAAATGACAGAGAATTGTGGCACAATATTATTTATTAGCACACATATCACGCATACGCAACGTGCAACTGCAAGGCCCTTTAATAGTTGAACGTAACACGTTTTTACTTTTAAACAGGCATTAACTCATTGAGGAGTACAAATAATGCTGCAACTCACATAATTAAATGCAAAATTTTGTACTTTGCGAGGACATTCATTATCCCAACTCCTTGCCTCATGGGGCAATAATGTACAATGTACATGGGATTCATGCAAACACTTTGCACTTCCACTGGCAACTTACTCAAGTGTCTCTCTGCAACAATAAAACGTGGCACTAATTGCAGGCAGATATAAAAAAATGAACCAAAAACAAAGCCAAGTTAACTCGCCAGTTGCATGCACATAATTTGTGTGGAATATTGCACTGTAGTTGCTATGAGTACGAATTGTTGTTCTTGTAGCTAACAGACACTCAGTGGCAGTACAAGTACAAGTACATATACCGGTAAGTATAAAAATCCTGAGCACGATTTGGCCATTAACATAAATTAAAAGCCATAATGAGCGTCATGTAATTGTAATTTATATGGAACTCAAGCTGAGTACAATGAAGTAGCGATGACCCTATAAGAATGCCAGATACAGTTCTCGACTTGAGTCTGACTAGAGTCTGTGGATTCGGTTATTAGCCAATTACTTCTCATTTGCCCAGACGCCATTAGCAAACTAATAGGTTTATGCATTTCTAAAAATTACTTTCAATTTCAGCTGTGTTGAAGAAATATTAATTATTTCGACATTATTTAACAACATTACCCAGTACATAAAATGGACAATTGTTTCTAATCTATTTGACAGTAATTGTAACTGACTAATCCGTCCAACGGAATGAGCTCGTCGATGTCATGAAATTTAATTTACAAACATTAATTAAAAATCAGTTAGGAATCTAATTACAATAAAAACTAAATTTGTAGTCCAGAGTCAAGCAAAAAATATAAACTAATTTTATACGAATTAAATTTTAATTAGCGATTTATCGGCCTAGTTAGACAGATATATGAATTTTCCGTTTAAGTTTTAAAATGTTGAAAGTAGAATGTGGTTATTTTGAAATATTATTTTGAAATAATTTTTTCTAATTGACTAATTTTCGAATTTTTCAACATACTCTTTTAGATTATTTGTAAATAGATTTAACTGAGTTTTATTATATTTTATAAGTGCTAATTAATGCAGTTGTTTTTCTACAAAGTAATGCTGTTATTTTATTTATTAAATAATTAATTATAACGATGTTACAAGATAATGAGATTTACCCATTATCATTAAAAATGAAAGGAAAAATGAAAATGCCATAAAAATGTTCGCTTTTTGTGGCACTTGTAATAATTACGACATAATGTTGCTGGTGCCACAATGGTAACAGTTTACAACGACATTGCGCATACGCCCCATGGGACGCCATTCATTGAACAAACAGTGTACAAGTTAATAACAGGAGAAGGTGGAACAGGACGAGGACTCGTCGCACTTACAATTGTGTAAATTGCACTTGTTATGGCCAAATTTTTGGCATGCAACATGCGACAACAGCGGGTGCCACCAGTTAGCGGTCCATATGGATAAAGGATGACGGACTTCATTTTTCCAGTACTCGCAGTGGCAACTGAAATGCAATTTGTGTGTTTCGTTTTCATTACGTTGACGACATGGCGAGGACGAGTTGTTATTGTTGGTGTGACAAGTTATTGTTGTTGCTGTTGTGGTTGCTGTTGATCTTGTTGTTGTTGTTGAGCTAGCGATTAACAACCGCCCATTAAAAGCTTCTCCTTTTTCTCTCTCTCTCTGTCTTTGACTGTGGATGATGACGGCCTGCAAAAATACAAGATAAAAATCGAATTTGCGTTAAATCATTGCAGTTTAATGGGCTTCTCATTCATCTCTATATCTGTGCGTGCATGTGTGAATGCTATAACTCAACCACTTTTGATTTACCTGATTCAATCAATACTCCCACTTTACATCCGCAACAACAACTTCTTTTTATACTCTTTACTTTCAAATGCCTTTTCAAATCGTTGCACCTACCTCTGCATCTATCTCAGGAATTTTTGTTGTACATGAAATGCCTGAAATCATTGGCATTTTTGCTGCATTTAAAAATTGAGCTTTTAATCTGTTTAAGCCAACATTCAATGTTGTTCATTTATTATGTGGAAATGCAACATATTAAACTACGTTGTGATTGAAGAATCAATCTGATGTAAACGGCTTTAAAGACTGGTGAAGTCTTCATTAATGAAGCTTTAAATTGATTTCATTTATGCAAGAGAAACAAATTATCCAATTATCTTAAAAATAAACATTTATTTTTCAGGTGCACAGAGTTGAAAGAAATGTGAATCAGAATTGTTAAAGAATTGATTTTAACATATATAAAAAATTTAAACAACTATTTATTTCCATTTCCACTGTTGTTTGCTTTTAAAAACACTTGGACTGGATAATGGTAACACTCCAACCCATTGGGTGAAAATCAGTAATCAATTGCTGAGTTTGTATGGCAAAAAGTCAAAAGTCAATTAATATTTTGATCTCATAATATTTTGTTAAGTTTATTTTTAAGAAATTCATATAAATGAATAAATATAATGTTAAAAACAAAATATTCTATGCTTTATGATACTTTTTTAATTGTTATTCGGTTGACATCGAAGAGATTTTAAATTTTTCATTGAATTAGACAAGCCAGTTGGGCTTATACTTATTGAAGTTTCTCTTTAAAAGTAATTACAGTAGTAATAAGAATTTGTAAGCAATCAGCTTTTAACTAACATTGTTACTCTGTATTATTTTTATTTGATTTAATATAATAATTATTTTTAATTGTTAATTGAAAATTGTTTCAATGTTAAGTCCTCTATCAATTAAATTAAAATTTTAATGATTCTTCCACTCAAGCTTAAAAATAGTTAAAAATCTTGCCTCTACTATATTGTTAGTGAAAACGCTGAATGTTGCATACCACTAAATATTTATTAAGAATTTTCCCTACTTCTCAAATTTTAGTTAGGATATTCACTACCAGTATAACTATTTGGTTACTCTTTTTATACTTGGAGCTTCTATTACTTGTTGACTTACAAATACATACATAATACATTGAAACAATTTGGAAGACCCATTCAACATTTATAAATTATTTGGAGCATTTATCCAATTTGCGTACCTTTTTCTGATTCGTCATTGAAACAATTCTTTCGCCCATGTAATGCGCTTAGAAACAGGCCAACAACTCACAAAAGTCATTTCGTGATGCGATACAGAGTACAAGCATTGTCATGTATAGATTCTCTGATCAGCTTATGCCACGCCCACACCGCCTACGCCACCCACATTCATACATGTGGCAAACACAGTCATGGAAAAGTCGTCGCTTATGGCCATCATCTAAAAAGTAAATACGCTCCAGTCGAGCGTGATCGACTGTAAGATACCCTGTATACCAAATTTGGTATCTCTAGCTCTTTCAGTCTCTGAGATCAAAGCAAAGAGGAACAGATGTACAGATAGACAGGTCTACGTTAAGTTAACACGGCTTTTGATGGTGACTAAACCTTTGGTTCTTTGAAAAAAGTGGCTATACCGAATATACAGGCATTTACAGGGTATAAAAAAGTGGAACGCAGAACTGATGCAAGGCATGTGAGGCGCTTATTGAATTGAATTTGTTGACTAGCAATTCGTGAATAGCTTTGATATGGCAGCTGCTCCATGTTCCATGTTCCATGTTGCTGGCTACATGTCAACGCTGCGATTGCAATTTGTGTCGACTGGCTGCGGCGCCTTTAGTTATGCAACGCTTTCGTGCCTAGCCATTCCATTGAGCTGAGGACTTGCGACTCGCGTGTGCGCCCCCAAAATCAATCATACGCCATCGTGGCCGCCAAAATCGAAATTGACACACGAAAAAAAGTATAAAATGAGAAAAAAAAACGAGAGAAAAAAGAGAAATGAAACCGAAAACAATGCGGACAAAGTGTGTAATGCGATATTTCTTTTTTTTTATTGATTTTTATGTGCTCGTCTCAGAGGACTCTGAATGTGTGTGTGTCTGCATGTGTGTGTGTGGGAAACTGAGTATGGAGTGTGTGTGTGTTGAAAGGCACATTGTATTTGAGTCCGACGGGTTGGCTGATATGAAAGCACTTGATGTTTGCAATATGCATTTGCAACTTGACTCTAAGGCCAACCCATTCAAAGGCTACACAAAAACCCTGCAAGCTGCATAACCACAAATGTATGCGATGCATTCTCTGCTGCTTTCAACAAGACCTGAACAGGATATTCTGGGGGGAGTCTTAAGACTGTTATTCAGTTTGGCATGCCAAGCTGCAGGATATATAATTATTTTAATTTGTATGAATAAAAGAAAGGAATGAGTGTTTCTCATGAGTGTTTCTCAAGTGAAAAACTTTCAATGATGCTCAGTTAGAATTTTTGTAACATGTCAAGTTTCTCATGTACTTGAATTGCAGCTCAAAATATCGTCGACCTTAAAGTTCTAAATCCTACTGAGAATACCCTCATCTGATCAATTTGTCGAGTAAGTTCTATCCATTTCCTTAGATGTCTTGCTTTCAGCGCTTTTTATCCTTTTGTTTGTTTTGGTTTCGCATTTGCTGCTAATATTTTATGACACTGTAAACATTTTACATTGTAAAGGGGTTTCTGTGTGTGAGAGAACTCTCTTGGCTTGTTGGCCGTTTGGTCCTTTTGAGTAAGACCATCAGAGCGTGCAAAGTAAAGGAACGTGTCCTTGCACTGTAGACACATGCGGGTGGATTCTGTTAGTTTTCTCTATATGAATTTATAGACATTTCTTTGCCCTTTTTCCCCACCTCCTTCTACATGTTTCCCAATTAGTTCTTAACACGGCATTGCCATCAATCATACGTCAGAAGTTTTTGCATTAGACATAATTACTTAAGCGCCAACTAATTGAAAGCATCTTAGAGATTTGTTTGGCGTTGATTAAGTGCCCACAGAGCTGGACAGCCCATCAGGCGATATTTGTCAAAAACTGACAATTTCGTAGCTATCATTAATTACGCATACGCCCGATTGTCTACCACGCTTTAGCTCGGACATCGTTTACCCCGAAAATCATGAAATATGTTCCTGCCTGTCAATTGAAACTCGACTTGACAAGGAGCAACAGCATCACAAGCACAATCAGAAGCCAAAGTGGCCACTGGCAAAATACTCGTAGCATATAAATCGTTTCCTGCCCTGCTTCGTGTTAAATAACTTTAAGCATAGACAATTGAAATCGAAAAGATAGAGAAAACAAACAAAACTATGTGAAAATTTGCAGGTGCTCGAATTATACGTACATATATACAAGATTTATTTTGCTTTAGTTTACATACACACAAAATAATGCATTGTTTTTTTTCGATTATGCAAATTGAAAACAAATTTTCATTAAGTTTTCATGTGCAAGCCACTTTTACAAATTCTTAACATAAAAGCATATGTTTTATGTTAGAGATATTTTGTAAGACCAAAATTAAATTTAAAAAGAAAGTATCATTTACTGTTAGAAATGTTTTATGTGATATATTGAAGCAGACAATTTAATGAGCAGCTAACTAAATTAAATAAGCAATAAGTTGTTTTAACTGAGAGATACTTTGGAATTTTAAATCAAAATATCATATCATACACTATAATAAGATAAGTTTTACAAGATTCGATAAGACAATTAATTTTTAACTCATTATTCTTAAGCCACTTAGTTGAGATTACTAAAAAAAATTATATTAAAACTAGAAATAGAAAAGAGTGAAAAAAACTGTTTTCAGATTTGTTTTGTCGATTTAAAAATTAAGCAACAATTTCACTTGCCCGGAACACGAAAAAGTTTATATGAAATCGTGAAGAAACAACTCGACTCTTTAATTTGACATTTTTTTCAAATCGAATTCCCTGTAATTTACTATTTTTTTGGATCTATGCAAAATCCCTTGGGCTGACATTGGGACTGCCGGCAGCTAGTTGATTATTACACAGTCAGAGGCAGTCATCAGTCGAAAGTGGAGGCCATCATGTGTTGGGAGTCGTATTGTGAAAGCTGTGCAGCAAATTACTATTTGAGAGCTGAAGGGCAGGAAGAGAGAATAAGAAAGATGAGCTCAAAGCAAATGGGCGAAATCTCATTTACAGTTCAGCTTAAAAATGGCAAAACAAACCCAAGGCCCAGAGCCCAAACCCCAATCCCGAATAGCCACAGAGCCAGAGATAGTTGGATAAACATTGGCCAGCTGCCAGGCAGGAAACATCATCGACATCCACAGCTTTTCACATCTCTCCTCACTCGACTATTTCCGGCTCGAGCCAACTTGACTTGATGTTATTAAATTTTTTTTATTTTTTGGGCGCACAATTTGATAAGCTTTGATATGAATGTATGAAATAATTTTCAAAATTAAAAGAAAAAAGTCCAGATGGGTCGACATCAACTTAAAGCAAAACAAAGTCACACTGAATTAAAGCAAGAAATTTTAAGGATATGATTCTGAGTATTTAATACAATGAATGGGGAGGCTTATAAAGACGTAAGAGGAACGAGACAGAGAATTAAGACGAGAGATTAATAAAAAACTGCAGAGTTGTTATGGGGCTTACTTGAAATACAATTGCAATTGGCTTTTGGCCTTTAGTTCAGTCATAAGGCTCAGATATTGTTATCAAAAGCTGCCGTTGGCAACCATTTGGACACAGAGTTAGAGTTTCCCCCTTAAAAGTCTGTCACACATACATACATATGTACATATTAATGGCATATTTTACTTCATATACTGTTGGCCTACTCATCCTAGCCCTTGTGGGCCAAAACCGCATGCCAGTTAATTGCACATTGGGCCGGGTTATGTTCAGATAATCGCCACATAAAGACATTTCATTATTGCCCTTTGTTTCGGTTATGGTTTATGCGCTTGTCGTCGTCTCTCACTCTGTGTTTGTGTGTGTGTGTATAACATTTTTATAATAATGTAACACACATAAAGCAACAGCAATAATAATAATAATAATAACAAGCGTGTTACGCAAGTTGTGGCAACATAACTGGGCACAAAGTTCTCTTATATTTCTCTCGTCCTGCCTTCAGGGCTTGTCCTTGCCCTGACTTTGTATTTGTCTAGCAAACATTAAAGTTTTGCGTTTTGTTGTATTTGGTTTCGTTTGTTGGCCTCTTGCTTGTTTGGCTAATTTATGCTACGCTTTATTGCTTGCTTGGCAGTTGGCCTCAAGCTGCAGCTTCGAGGAAATGCCTCCAGGTTGACTATGCGCCACACAGGGCGTATGCGTATTTTGGTTGCCCGCCTTTGTCTTTGCCTGAAGGTGTTTGTCATGGCCGCATTATGATTCATTGCTGGTTTTGGCCACAGTCAAAAGGTAGCCAATTCAAGAGATTTATTAGGCCATCCTACACACACATAATGAAGTTCTTTAGCCAAGTTAATGTTTCTGCAGTTAAACGCTGGCAGCAGCTGCTGCTGTTGTCAGCGTTTATTAATGAATGAAGAATAAGTTGGAACTCTGACTAGCAAAAGGATAAACTGAGAACGGACAGAGAAATGCTTGGAATTGTGTAAGATAATTAACCGCCAGTTGAAAGTAAATTGAGATGAAATATACTCGGAATTGTTTAGGAAACTTGTTGGTACACAGCTAAATAGTTTTGAATCGATCTGAAAACTTTTAACGTAGCTTTTCTCTCTCTGCTAATATGCCTTGCCTAAGCATTGCTGAGTACCTGTTGCTGCTGCATCACATTCCATTTTGGCCCAGCCGTGTTATCCACTCAAGCAGCTCTATTCATTTCCTAGACCTTTTTGCCTGTTTGCGCACATCAGGCTCAATTTGTCAGCAAGTTCGCGTCTAACACTGCAACAAACACTTCAGAACCAAATAAGCTTAGCCCGGCTTGAACAATGCCTTTTAGGTTTTGCCTTTTACCTTCGTCTTCTTGCTCAGATCCCCAATCCCAAATGCGACGGCATACGTGGCGTATGTGCAATTTACTAACTCAGACAGCTCGGCTGGCTAAATGATGGCAATGTGCTCGAATGTGTGTGTCTCTCTTAGTCTGTGTGCGTGTGTGCTTGAGTGTTTGTGTGTAAGTGAGCGCAGGCTGGCAGACAAATTATGCAAATATGCGTGGCATATGAGCAGGGAATATTACGCATACGCCGAGTGTGCCATTAAACGCCCTAGTAGGCGGCATCAATGTGGGCGGGTTGGGCCGAGCTTGAGCCTAATCAAAAGTGCTCCAAGAAATCGCATACATGTTGATTATAAGTCGTTACCGCTTGAGCTCTGATACATGAAATTTCAACACTTTTTTCGATGTAGAATACGAAGAACGCTTTCTTTTGTTTTTTTTTTTTTGATATGTATAAATAATATATATTATATGTTGTTAAATATGTAAGTAGGATATCTGCATTAAATTGTTAAGGTGGTTAAAGTAAAACAATTTAAGCAACTCAATTTTATAAAAATATTGTTGTGTCAAAACTCACGGCATTCGCTTTAAAATGGCTCTTGTAATTCGATTTTTTATTTTTCACTTTTGATTTCTGAATGCGAAAGAGGGCGATGCCAAGCTTCAGCTATAACAATTATAGTTTTTCAGATTTAGGTGTTCGGACAAACAGACATACGTATTATTTCATAATTCAAATTGACATTTTTTGATTTTAGCATGTGTTTTTTAAGTAAGTATTTTATATATTATTATGCGAATAAAATGGCAACCATTCAGCATTAAAATAGTAAAATGCGGAGAAGGAATTGAAAAATCTTACTTCAATCATGTATTTCGTATTCGATTTTAGAAGTTTCAAGATTACCGAAATTTTTACATTGTTGGGAATTGATTACATCCCAGAATTTCGGAATTTTTTCGATCATTTCTAGGTGAATGCTGTGTAACGGATGTCAAATAGTCGGGCTCTCGAAATTAACGTTCATACGTGTTTAAAACTACGCATTGTCGATGGAGGCGACTCAGTTGTTTATTTTGTTTGGCTCATGCGAAAAATTCAAAAATTGTCGGATTTCCTGTTACCAACACATAACACACAAGCAAACACACATACTATACAAACGTACACACACACACACGCACATACACACAAGTGTACACATGCATGTTGCGTCGACTGTCAAGTGGTTGGGGACTCAGTTGGTTTTTGGTCGGGCTCCGAATTCGTTACCTTCAGTTACCACGTGACTCGTTTCCTGCGTGTTTACAAATTTAAAAATTGGTTTGTGTTTACTTGCCCTTGTCAGGGCGTTGGAAGTCGGGGGGAAAGGGAGAAGGGGAGTCTGTGGGATTGGAGAGAGGTATCTTGGCATTTAACGTGCATTGTCATAAGTCTGCGTGTTCTGCTGGTGGCTTTTAAAGAAATTGTTTTATACTTGGGAATGTGGGAAAAAGAGGTGTCGTGGCGGCATTGTCTTTACCTACTTAATAAATGGTTTCATTTAATCACAGACTTTTATGGGGCACGCATCTAGGATTTATGCATATTTATCTAAAGCAGCAGCCAGATCAAGCCAGGTTAGGTAAACTTTGTCCTGCGGTTGACATAAATCAGCATTAAAAAAAAGGCCGTCGCCGAAGTGAAAGCTGATGAAAAACGCTTTCAGCTGAAACTCGCATACATAAATGTGAGCTGAACATTTTCATGAGTCATAAAAAGTGGTTTAATATATAATTTAAAAGGATGAGCGTTAAAAGCTGCAAAAAGATGACTCAGGCTAATTGGAATATGCCGGAAATTGCTCTCAGCTCCGTGTTAATTACAATGATTTAAAAAAAAAAATCAAATTATCAAAGTATATCGGATTCAAATCATTATTCATTCAACTATTTTAAAATCACTTGTCGCTTTCAGGCATGTACAGGAAATTGATCTTAGTTCTGAATTAAACCACAAATTATGTGTACTTCAACTGTTAGGACAAAGGACCACAAAAAAGAAAACAAAAGAACGGCAAAAGAAACAACTTTGTGACAACAGAAACTTTGTCATTGCGTCTGCCTAAATCTAAGCAGGAGCAGGAGGTTTGTGAGGCACAAAATAATTTGCCACAAAACTAAATTGCGAAAAGGCTGAGGCAAGATGGAACAAAGGGGCCCTAAAGAAAACTGTCAAGTCTCACTGTCTTGGCTTTTCTCTCTCTCTTACGCTGCGTCACTTTCTTTGGCTTTTGAGCAAGTTTCTGGTAGACAGGCAAATGCAAAGTTCACTTGTAGGCAACTTTTTGGTAACCGCTAAAATGTCTTGCAGCGTTTTTTATATTAAACCAAAGGGAAGCGGAAGTGAGAGGGAGGGTAAGATAACTTGCTGAATATGCCACATTAAAGTCTATTTAGTGTAATTGCAGTCGCCAAGCTGTAACTTTTGCTTAACGTCAGCTTTAAGACATGCAACGCAATTTCATAACACGTTCATATTATATGCCCGGTCGTCCAAGAACTAAAAGCAATTAATGCCCCTTGTCAACAGCTGCTTCCAGCGTTTTTTGCTCCTTTTCTCCTTCTCGCTTTCTCACTCTATTCTTCACTCTCTCTCTTTTTCTAGACTCATGACTTCACATACACTTCGCTTGGCTCACTTTGTTTTTCTTGCTTCTTCATTTGCGAGTCGCATAAAATTTGACTGATTAAGTGCCGGGAGGAAGTCAAGTGGGTTTTGCTTGTACTTGGACTTTGACTTGAGTACCGGGAATGGAATTGGAACTGAAACTGTGTTCAGGTTATAGAAGATGGGGGAGTTTCATTGCAGCTGCAGGCAAGCTTTGTTTACCGAAAAGTTTTCATCTTCATCTGCTTGGCCTTTACCGTTTAGTTAATATGAATATAGGGTACGTTTATCAAATACAAAATATTTAGATCTGTTGTCACAGCCTACATAAACATCTTTGATTCTTATTAATCTCGGATTTACTCAAAAGGTGAGCACAATTTTGAGACTATATTAGATATAGTATATCTTCAACTTAAATAAAAAATTAATAAATATTTATTTTTTTAAATATTTATTTAATATTTTTATATTTAAAATTATAAATATAATTAATTAATAAACTGGTTGAGCATTTGTTAAAACACACACAAAACAGAGAAAAATGTTTTGAATTCTTCAAATTCACACTTCAAAAATCAATATCAAAAATGTAGTTTGATCTTTTTTAAAATATTGTTTTGCATATTTATGTTTGTAGATTAGTAATTTTTTTATTTCCTTTATTCATTTTTAAATTTTTAAAATGTGAACCTCAAATGTTAATAGTTCGACTGTAATATGAATAAATTTTAATTAAAATAAATATAAAAGTTATTTGACAAATATATTTTAAAGAAATTTCTAAATATGTTTTAAAAAATTTGATATTAAGTTGAATAAAATTATTTGAAATAATATAAATTATTTGAAGATTGAATAGCATTCAATGAATACAGTTTTATTATTTCTGTGATTTTACTTTATTTAAATTGACTTTGACAAAGTGTTTTACATACATTTCAATATGTTTTCTATATATTTGTCATTTGGTAATGTAAAGTCGAATTGCATTTGTTTTATTCTATTAGTAGGGTGACTCGGAGTCCATCATTTGATACAGTTCACTAGATTTGGTTTTATGTAGGCCACGTGATGTTCGTTTTTGTTTTAGCCTTATCTGCTTTTATGTTGGATGCTTTTGTGAGCTTCTTTCAGACAGCTGTTGAAGACATTTGACGTCGTCTTTTGATGTGACTGTGAACAATTGCGGGTTCAATGTGTTTGGTCGTGTGATTTGATGACCTTGTCCAGAACGAGCGAGCGACTTTCTCTTTTACGACTATGAAGACTGAGACTTTGGGCTTACATCTGAACTGGATGATAATGAAACCGGATGATAATGAAATGTAAAGCTAACATATTTTCTGGATTTCACCATACGAAATGAAATTACTTTTGCATAAGTAATGAGACCTTCCACAAATGCAAATGCATATGAGTACATTTATTACGGGATTGGACCGCATTTCTTATCGTAATGAAACAATTTGCATTCTTGTATTATTTCCTCATTCCTGGAAATGCGGTTGGACTGACTGGGACTAAGGATTTCTAATGCACTCAAAGACACCAATGTTGCCATATTAAAAATAAGATTTATTATTTGAGAATAGCCACTTTAAAAAGACGTAGCTAGAAGACATAACCGATCATTTAAATTAGAATTTATTAACTTTTGATTTTGTGAGGAGTATATGGTTTAAATAACTTAAAATATATTTTGAAGAAGTACGAATGTCAATTGAATCTTATATCAAATGATAAGCCAAAAAATGGATTATTTTAATTGGGTAGCTAAAGAAATTGATCACTTGCAGGAATATACATATGAATGAGTATCGACAGCGGAAATACTCGTACCGTCTGTCTGAATTCAATGGAAGGCAGTTGAATGGTGAATTGTAACCGGTAGTTACCGCTACTCAAGCGTCATCAGCTTCCAATTGAATGCGGACTGCCAAAAAAATTTGCATATTTTATTAAATTCCCTCACAAATATCCAATCAATAATGTAGTACGCCATTGCCGGATCCGAATCCGGCTACCCGGCGAAAGCCAAAGTCGTGCCAAATTAAGTATGCATACGAATTCAAATGGCTCAACGAGCGAGGCACTCGCAAAGTCAAAGGAACAGGCACAGACACAGGCACAGGCAAAGGAAAAGCGGGCTATACAAATATGTATATATATATATGGAAAGTATGCAGGATATGCGAGGATTGGGAGTGTATGCCCAGGAGAGAGATTTTTGGTTTTTTCCAGACCAGCGCCCCTTGTCTTTGTATTGGTTAAGGCGCATCCTTAAAGCATCCATCAGATCCGGATCCTCTCTCTCCTTCCAACTCTGCGTGCTTTACTGTCCTTTTGTTTTTCCGCAGCAATATTGCTGTGAATGAAAGAAATATCACCATAGTCGAAATGGAAGGAAAAAAGAGAAATAATAATAATAATAAAATTATGCCAAGCATAAAAATAAATTAATGGCTATGCGTGTGGTGAGCAAGGACAAAACCCTGCCTAATAGACCGAATGTCCCCTGGGGGCTTTAATTAGTCGAGCCCCATGCCAAATATGTGTGCTATCCCCCTATGCCCCACTTCTCGTCACTTGCAACATTCCGTTGCCACATCTATTTGGCTTTTATTATTTACTATGCGTAATTTCCTCGCCTCGCTTTTCAACGCAAATATTTAATTTCCTTTTGTATAGAATTCTATTATCTTTTTTCCTACTTTTTGCACTACTTATTCTGTATTGTTATCCAGTTTATTCATATTTCATTTGTATTTGATTTTTGTGTTGCTCTCAGTTTTTTTTAATATTTGTTGTTTCTCATTTCATTGCCAAGACTTTTATGTTTATTACTTGAGTGGAGTGCGGACTGTTGTAAAGTGCTCCCAAAACTCGAGAGACCAGGCGGCATTTTTGTCTATAGTCCCCCTTTTTCGGGGGGAATGATAGCAGTTATTATATTAGAAGAGATTGCAAGTACTTTGATAAGACTGTTTAAAGCTGTGCAAATCAAGAAATAACTTTGTCTACATCGCATTTTGTACCCTGTAAAAGTGTATGTAAGCGGATGGGATATTTAGGATAGCTGGTTTAGCTTATTTTGGTATTTCTACGTTAAGTTAAGAAGCCATTTCAATTTCACTGAAAGAATTCAGTTTATGGTCTATAAAGTATTATTCGAATAAGATATGAATAACCAACGAGATTGAATCTGGCAAGGATAATTGATGGAATCGAAAAAATATCTATTAATTTAAAGCTACCTTTTACAGGGTATTTGCTTGGCTATCACTCTCTCTTACACCAGTTGTAAGCTTGTCGCACAGTGCAACAGTGGAAAAGTTTTTTGAGTTTGAATTTATATTGGGGCAAAAACTGCGTGTGAAGTGCAACTTGCGACGTGCAACGAGGAAAGTGCAACGTGCGACGAGCGGGAAGGTTGCATTTTGGCACAATTTGCATTGAAAAGTTTAACGCATTGGCAGCAGTTCGAGGCCAATGACAGAGCGGTTTATGGCACAGGAAAAACTTAACTAAAGTAGCATTACTTGTTGGACTGTGAGTTGCTTGCCACTTGCTACTTGCCACTTAGTTGTGGCAGTCAGTCAGTCTTCGATCCATTTGCATATTCATTTTGCGTTACTTTGTCACCACTTTCAAGTAGGCCATGCTTCTAAGCCACTACAAACACTACAACTTGGCCAACTGCTTGGCAGCTGCGACAACTCGAGTGGAAAACTTTGGCACAAAGAGCAGCAGATATTGCTTTTCACTTTTATGATTCGTCCCCAAATCCCTATAATAATGATTCGCATTGAATGATGGCAGCGAGGCTAATGCTTTCTGTTAATAATTAAAATAAATGTCTTCATTTTGGGCCTCATCGAGACCATCAAAGGCGGGGGCCTAAGGCCAGTTTCTGGCACTTACAACTTAATTGCCAGCAAAGTTGCGAAAAACAAAAATATTATTTTATGTGTGCGCTGTCGAAATTAAGAAAACTTTGCTTAGCATTCAGCATCGACATCCAGCCAGCTTACAGGTTATGGTTACAGCCTACGGCCCCAAGATGAGGCGATTCCGACAACTAATGAGCGTATTGTTTGCCAGCTAAACGTGGCCAGAAGGTAAAAGGGCTGGGTAAAAAGCAGCCGGCGGAATAACAGCATAGCAGAATAGCGGAACAGCGGAAATGGCCGTTGTTGTCGACGCGGGGTTTGGGTATTTACCAAAGGGTTGGGACCTTGAAAAGTTTTGCCCAGCTAATGTGCGTGGGTTGATTTGATTCTTGCTGAAATTTGTTTCAAACAGGCAAAATCTGATCACAATGCGGCACTTTTGACAAGAGTTTTAATGGCACAAAAAAATTGTAATTATTAAGTTTAGTCAATATTTTCTTGTAGAGGAAATTTTATAATCTTTCTAAAAATAGAAGCCTGAATATCAGATTTTCCTATTGCCTTAGCTCGTGGAACGATACACTATTCTAATAAATAATACATTTTTAATAACAAATATTTTCTTTTATGCTACATAAAATAAATTGATTTATTTTAAGTACTAATTGCTTTTTTAGAAGAATTTTCTATGATGAGCGAATATTTTCTGAAACTTCATGACTTAATTTCACTCTAATATTTAAAAAGACTAGAACGGCAAATAACCCAGTTTATTTTAAAATTTTTTTTTGAACAAAGTTTTTTGAAAACAACTTTATTTTAATTTGTTTATCTACTAAAAGTTATAGGTGTGAAATTGTCATTGAGGTAGAATTTTGAATCGGTTCAATTAAAAATCTTACGTTAACATGACCAATTTCATCTATATATCTTAATAAATGAAACTGTGAGTAAGCCATTTAAATTTCTTACTATCTACATAATTTCCACTATTACGATTTTAACGTTTATATTATAATACCAATAAACAAACTAAGTACTAGTGAAACCGTTCTTATGCAAATATTCGCTGTCTTTATAGTTGTCTTGGATTCAGTTTATTCATAAACTGTCTTAATTGTTTTTCACTTGAAATGAAAATTAGTTGAATAAAAACTTTTGCTAGAAAGTTGGCCAACTGTTTTCTTTAAACAAAGCGGTATAAAATGGAATGTAATTAAATTTTTAGCAATTCGTTTAATTGAGTTTTAAGCCGCAACTTTTGGCTCGCCGAAATTGAAATTTGCCGACGTTTTCGGTGCACTGTCTGTTAGTTTATTGTTCTCTTCTGTTCCAAATATGGGAGTATATATGTATGTAAGTAAGTGTATATTTTTTGTGGTTTTTGTGTTTGCATCGCAAATTTTATGGCCACTCCCCGCGACTGTTTGCGCTGTAATTAAGTGCGTCTAATTTGTGTTAAGCGCCGCGCCACTTGAGCATTGCCATTTTTTGTAGCTGCTCGTCCTTAAGTTAAGCCTGGTCGAGTCACCATTTAACGTGCAGGCTTTAAAGGATTCGCCTGCCGTTGGCAAAGCCAAAGTGCCGTAAAATTGCCGTCTCCGTGATACTCCGTGGGGAATTTTCAGTCAACATTTTTGTGAGTGATTTCTGTACAGGCAGTCACCGTTGATTTACCGTTGACATCTTCTTCAAACACAGGAAACAGTGGGACTAACCAAGTCGATATAATGTTTATTTTTTGATTGAGCCCCATTCCCCAATTAAGTGTACGGAAATTCCACGAATTGTTAAGAGCAAATGTAAGTTATACAGACTTTTAATATAATTAGGCATTTTCAATCAAGCTCGTAAATAAATTTCAATTTAAAATTCCATTTTATTTTATTTATACAATTATTGCATTAAATCTCAAGGTACACGGATGAAGATTTTACGAATGCATTCTGCAATATTTAGTTAAGTGCCTCGTAGAAAACTGTTTCGTTTTTTCGTCTTCTCAACACTTTTATAGCTTCGTACTGTTTAATTACTTTAATCCCTTGTGAAGCCTGAGCACTAATTAACGCTTAAGCAAAAGAAACTTACCCAAGTGTTCAGTACTTGAATTTAAAATTTAATTTCCCTCACTTTTGTGTATACTTTCACCTTTCACCGTGAGGTTCACTTTTTGTATCATCAAATTTTCGCAAAACTTTTAAAAATACTTTAAAACTTGTTTTCCGCACGTATTGTATGCACATTGGTGTACCTTGCCGGCACCTTTGATGCTTCACCGTTAGATCGACGCTTTTACTTCGCGCTCAAAAGTAGGCAACGGTTTTTGTATCTTGCTTTCTTTCTCTCTTTAACTCTCACACCGATAGCTGCTTCTGTTGCTGCTGCTGCTGCGTTGGCAACGCGGACGAAACGGCAACTGTTTTGAGTTTTATCAACACGGCTGTTTATAAGGCAGGCGGCAAAAGCTTTCGGCACGGAGCTTTTACGAGAGAGCATTCGTTAGTTTTCGACCTATTTTGGCATCCGTTTCGACCAGTTTGTCATTGGCCATTTGCTTGTTGTTTACCGCCAATTGTTTTGAGTGCAACATATCGAAAGCAAAGTCAACCCCACACATGTTTTATGCTTTACTCCTGCATCCAGGACTCTCCTGCCATTCTGTACTATTTTTTGTTTGTTTTTGCATTGGTGTACGTGGTCGGTATACGAAAAAGGTGTAAGAAAAAGTGCATGCAAATCATTTGGTGCTCATAAATTATGGTCAACAGCCAGTAGAGCAAATAAACTTCAATTTATCTTGACTAAATTTTTGGTTCGAATGGTTCAGGTTCCTTGGTTACCTGATTTGGAAACGTTCCGATTAGCTGACCTTTTCCTTAGGGTATGAGAATGTATTTAACTAAGAAAGTATACATATTTTCATATTCTTTTTATATATATTTTATATTCTTTTATTGACTTATAATATTTAAGATACCGCCGTTTTCAACAAAAGGTTTCATTTTAAAACTAGATAGAATAACAGTAATTTTTTAAATTTGATGTTTTAAATTTGAATAATAAAAAACAATTCCTTTCCAATATTTACTTTGGTTTTTATTCTATAATTGCACAAACTATTTGTTTGGCTTTAAAACAATCATGAAATTCGTTCAGCAAGAGCATTTAGATGGCTACACAAAAGTCAACATTTAACTTTTAACGTTTTTCATTCCGTGCGTTTGAAACGGAAACGGAAATGCCATCAGTAGCTCTGGTAAAAAAGAAAAGCCGACATGGCTGCTGGGCATTTGGAGGATTCGAACATGAACACGAGCTCGGACCATGCTCAACGGAGCAGTGTTTGCGTTGCTTTTGATGAATGCAAATGCGGAACCCTTCTTCACAAAGAGCAAATATAAATATCGATTAGACAACATCAAACTACTTGACAGGCTGACAAGGACTTGGAGGCGGCATTGAACTTGTATGCACACTCGTAGAACAAACCTCTCCGCCAAGTGGCTCTCATCAAGCAGCTTGCATGTCGTGTTCATAAAGTTGCGATAACCTTTGCATGATTTAATTATTTGTAGCATACGTACTTTTGTGCGCCGACCAAAAACTTCACACCTGAATGCCCAACAGCTCCGAGCATTTGCTGAGTGCTACGAAACTTTTGCCACTTTTGCATTCACAGTTTTGTGTGCGAGGGCCGAAGTGCTAGTTGTTGGAAAAGTTTGCAAGGGTTCTCTGCTTGCGGTTTTTTTGTTTATTTTTTCTTTTTATATTTTTTTTTGGGTTCGAAATGAATGTCTCAATTCATTTTACGCTACACTGCGTCTCAAGTGGAGCGAGCCATGCAAAAAGGACTGCGGGCTTGGGTTCACAATCGGGACCTGAAGAGTTTGGGGGGGAGGCGAAAAGTGCAAGCGTCGCAGAACAGACTTCTCTGCTCGGCATCATTACAATTTGTTGATTTGCTTCGTTAAACAGCAAACAACAGAAGCAGCAGCCGACGAACAGCAGAAGAATAAAGCGGAAAGAAACGAAAGTGAAACGGCATGCGAAAGGATAAAGTTGAAATGAAGACGACAACACCGCTGACGTCTTAGAAAAAGACAAAGATGGAAATATACCATAGATGGAAATGGAGGAGAAAAAGATTCGGGTTCAGTCAGCCCGAGGCAATGCCAGAACTGCGGCCAGTTTATACGAACTCTTTGTAGTTATTGCTCTTTGCGTTCGCATTCGCGGTTTTTGTTTTTGCAATTTAAAAAGCAATGCATTGCTGTTTATTTGAAGAAATGCGCAAAATGCGAAAAAAGAGCAAATGAAATGTGACATGGAGTCGGGGAACGGGAACGGTGGACGGGAACGGGGACGGGAACTGGCAAGGCGTTGATGGCAGCGACGTTGACGACGGCAGCATCAAAGGCAGCGCCGCAAGCGCCCTAAATCCGCGACGGTCTACAAAGCGATGAAAGTTGATTTAGCCACCGGCTGTGTGAGAAGAAGAAGAAGAGAAAAGAACAGATTGCTGGCGCCTGCAAAACAATCATGACTAACTGACAGACTGACGACAACCGTAGCATTAGAAATGTGAGTTGCTGTGATAGGGCAGTCGGAATGTTCTACTTGTATTACAAAAAAAAATAAATGATTTATATTTGAATTAAAAATAGGAGTTGAGTTTATTCTTATTATTAAATAGGAAAAATGCTTATGAATCAAAGAAGTTACCAAATTCATTAGTTTATATTATTTTTAACTGGCTGTTAATTTAGTGTTTAAAATGTTACCTGTATTAAATCCCTTGAGGTCAGAATTTGGTTCATTTTGTTTCACATTTCAGGGCAATTGTTATCAACTTTCTTTTTTATCTGCAGTTCTTTCGATGTTGAACCTCTTCTTTGGACAATTAGATTTATTTGCAAATTATAACTTAAATTGCCACATGACCATCTCCTCGACGAAACTTTCTGCCTTCTGACCCTAATTGTGAATGGCGCCAAAGAGTATGCAATAAAAACGCTTAAAGCTGTCCGTTTTAATTGAACATAATTCATTGCACACTTTTGGGCGGCCAGTTAAGTAACCACAATTTAATTAGCATTTAATTTTTCAGCTCGTTTCGTTTTCGTTGTTGTTTATCAAAAGTAAAATAATGATAAAAAAGGCTCATCGGGCTCATTTAATTAATAAGCGGATATACGGTTGATCATAATGATTATAATTATAAGTTGATGGCATTTTTTTTTAATATTCGGGCCCATGTTTTGGGTCTGATTTAAACACCTTCAATTAAAAACAAATAAATTGCACGATATATAAGTATATGTATGTGTGTTGATATCGGAGACAACAGACATCAGAAAACCAATTACTCTTTTCTTTTACAGTTCGCAGATGAAGTAATTAGAAATTACATTCCATGCTTATAAATGTCACGAGCATGATTACTGGTTCGAGTATGTTACAGGTAAGTGATATACCTTATGTACGGTTACGGGGTGGCTCACCCGAGAATCGTTCATCAGACCGCCAATTATAACTTAAGTGTGGCACATGTGCATTTAGGGACATGTATTATTATTAGTTTGTCAGTAATCAACAGCTATTAGTACAGTTAACTACTCCTAAATAACTAATAAAATCGTTGTAGAGCCGACTTTCAACTAGAAGCATTCCTTTCTTCTTCCCAATTCGTTGAAAAAATGTTGGTATTAGTTTTTCAATTAAAATATCGTGCACTTCGCGTATAGTTTTCTAAAAATATACATTAATTATAGAAGAAAAACGAGTAAATTTCTCATTTTTCAAAATCAAAGGACGCTCAATGAATAGAAATAAATACTTTCAATCAGTTTAAGTCGAGTGTCAGCTAAAGTCGTTACGCATTAGCGAGCACTTGATGAGCATTGTTGTTCTTTGATTTTGATAGACAAGACTAACTAGACTAACAGATAATAATATTGCTTGCTCGCCGGCGATGATGATAGCGACTTTTTCCAATTTCAATATTGAAGCATTAAAATTGAAGCTTCCCTTGTGCAGGTTTCCCCGTTATAATATTGATACCCTTCAGTTAACTTTGCATAACAAATTTGTCGTTAAGTGTGTTACACATTGCATTAAAATAGATTTTAAAATATTCTCATATCGGTGGGTATCACAAAGTAGAAAGGTCGCCAACAAAAAAATAAAAAGACAATTTAAAATGGTATACAATTATGTTGCATTCTGAACAAGTTTCATCAACATCGACAGACTACTCGTATGTTGGAGATAGCTACTATAGGGTATTCAATTGTCGCCTGTGTTTTTTATGTTTACTTACAAAGATTAAACGGGAAGACAACGCGTCATTCAGATTTCTTTAGCATCGTTTTCAGAAATGCAAATGATTGGAAATCTGTAAATTTGGGATTGCCCATTGTTGACATTCTCACATCACGGTCGTGAGCCTAGCATTAATGATCTGTGACTTTTCACAGCTTAAAGTTAATACAAATCTTAGGAAGCTATAAGCAGCAATAGTTGAACTGCAAATAGAGGAATACTTGCATGCAAGACTGTATTCGCTCCCGCTTTTCAACTTCCGCATGTGCAGATCAAAATATTCAATGGCAACAGCTTTTCCCAGACGACGAGGCGATATTGTAAAATGAAGAAGTGCGATTAGCACATTTCTCTTTCTCTTGTTTTTTTTAGCGACAATTTGGCAATTCGCTCAATTCACCTGTTTACCAATTCCCCCATTCCCCAATTCGCCATTTCGTCAGTTGAGCATTTCGGTGCTGTAACAACGTCAGCGGCAAATACAATAATTGTTGTCGTTGTTGTAGTTGTTGTTGTTGTTGTTATTGCTGTTGCTGTTTTGGCCGGGCGCATAATATTTTCGTTCGTGATCGGCATTGGGCTGAGCAATGAGCAAATCTTGAGTTCAGTTTGTGAGCAGCGCGCGAGCGAAACAGACACGGCGCGGATCGGCGAGTGTTAGAGCGAGCCAGTGATAGAAAGTGAGAGTGAGAGCGAGAGGCGTATTCGAAAATTACAGTTTTGAAACCAATTTGAGTTCGAGTACAAAGTATAATACTTCAATACAGGGGTTAAAAGAGAGCGCGAAGGGCATCACGGATTGTCATCAAACAAACCATTAACACATTTGCACTATTTGACAGGAATTAATTGAATGTTTTCAAATTGAAAACAATTTGTTTTAAACAATTAAACATACGTAGCAACAACAACAACTCTTAGCAAGTGAGCTCACGAGACTTTTGAGCTAATAATCAAAATTAATTGGAGTGTGCAATGCATATGACTTTAATCAAAAGCACAACAGTTTTTACATAATATTTAAATAACAAACTATTTAAGCATTCGCCAACAACGGACGTGGTCTATTCGGGTCTTCTCTTTTGCTGCTTTGATGGTCAAGGTCGCCATGGCAATGGGAATTTAATTCGAGTAGAGTTTAAAATGTTTGTCGCTGGACTTTAATGATTTACGAGTATGAGTATGTGATTTATGAGTATAGAAACAGTTGAGATGTCTAATTGAGCAGTTGAGCTTCAATTGGAGATAATCTGTTGAATGAGTTAAAATGAATTTGCAATTTGTATTCTTAGAACAATTATACTTAATTCAATGTATTGATTACTAAGAAAATATAAAGATATTTAATTCACTATCTGAGTTTATAAATAGAGATGTTTATACTAAACTCACATGATTTTGAGGTAAATTTTTAAATGGGTTCGGGAATATTTGAGAATTGTTTATAGGTAGTAATTACCTGTGCAAGTGAAAGTTCTTTGTATTGCGTAGATATTTGTATGTACATTGTGCCTGTTAAGATTGATTTTTTATTTAAATTTTTTGCAAGCACCTCTGCTTTTTCTGTATCCTTTCTCCATTATTTTTTTTAATATCTCAATTTTCTATTCAGTCTGGACTTGAAAGTCTCTGTATCTTGAAAGCGCTGTAATATTCATTTTAATTGGACTGCATTGAGCACAGCTTAAAGTCGTTTTCTATATGTGAACGGAATGAAAATATTTCTGCTAAATTATCTACAATAATTTTACAGTAACAATAGAAATCGATTTAAAATTCAGAATTGCACCATAATTAAATACATTCAGTCACGCTTTTAAATTGCATGACCTGCTTATAAATATACCTATTTCTATAGCTGTGGTATGGCTTTTTATAAGAAATATTTTATTTCTTAAAGGATTAAATGTTTAATTTACTTTTCCTTTCGTATCACATTTCCCTTGTAATAAATAACGATGATAAAACTTTTAAATAGAGAAAACTAAACATTTTTCTGTGTGCTTGGTGTGGTATATCTAAAATATATTGTATACAGAGTATACTCGTAGTCGTTCACTATTTATTTAGTTTTAGTTTAAATTCTTTAAAGAAATTGTTCGCATATTGCGATTGGATGAGTGAATAAATGAATGAGATTATCGAATCATCGGCGTTCGATTTTGTGGGGGGTCTGAACAAATTTTTCGTATGTGTTTTCGATTGCTGCTTGAAAATAGATTTGATTCAAGTTCGAAGCAAATTGCTGCACATTTTACTTGTGTTTGAGAATTCGTATTTATAATTGTATTTCTTTTAAGTTTTCACAATTTCTTTCAACGTTTTTGCATTGGTTAAGGTCATTTCTCAATTTGCTTTGCCCCGTTTTTTGTCTTTACTCTCATCGTGTGTGTGATATGTGAAATATTTGTTAGCCACAAGCCAAAAGCAAAAGACTTGAAAAATGTCGAGAGCATCAGCCGCAGCCAGGGACAACCTTACGACTTGTGTTCAACTGATGGAGACGATGACGAAGACTCGCCATGGGGTTTTTCTGCAGAAGACACAGTCACCGAAAGATACGTGTATTTCAACTAACGTGGTTGCAACAACAAACCAAATAATAGTTCATACTTAAAAGTATTACAACTTGTTGGCTTATTTCATTTAATTTTTGCTGCCTGTTAAATGGGCCACAAGCGCATTGCCAAACTGTTGCCGTATTGGCTAATAATAATGCTTTAAAAATATTTTAGTTATTGTTTTCTCATATTCTCTTATTTAATTGAATTTAATGAAAGCTCAGTACGGTTTCAAACCGGATAAACAAATTTTGACACAGCTTCAACCGATTAATTGCTTGGTAAAGTTTGTGAGCGAATCTATAGAAAGGAAGAGAGACTTTTACAGAACATAAATTTACCCTTCAAACTCAGTACCATTTCTTTGATTAAATTTGCGGAATAAATGTGTTATCTTCACTACTTTGGTATTTCTGTCATATAGTAATTTTCCTGATGTCGGTTCCCAATTGTAATCAGCATCTGTTGTTATTTTTTAATTAATGTTGTTTCAGCGTGTGTAAACGATTTGCGAGCTGTGAAAAAATGAGCATCAAAATGTCAAATTGATTTTATGACTTTTATTTGGGACGCTTCGTTTACGCACTAAAAAATGTGCTAAGTGACACATTCGAATTCTGTGCTAATTGTGGGAACAATAAAAAAATCATATCAAATCAAATAAATACTTTATGGGAGCTTTTGTAAATTAAATGTAGGCAAATGATTAGCTATTGTGATGAAATAAATATTGCATTTCTGGATACTTAGAAGGAAATTAGAGGGATTACAGCTGCACAGATTGGCATTCAGGTGGGTCTGAATCTGTGGCACATTTTTGCTGTACTCCGAAGGTCGCAGAATGAGAGAGAAATTACACATTTTAGTTGGCAAAAATGTTAATGGCTATTGGGGTACTCCAACAGTTGGTTGCTTCAATTACGTTGACTGACTTGAAGACCGGTTTGCAAGCGGAAAACAAAACAACAACAATTACTTACATAACATACGCAACACGGCAAATACATATACATACATACATATTTACAATAAAACGTATTTTAGTATGCCCGGTCGCTTGTTGATTATGTTTGGAAACCAGTTTGTGTTTTTAGGGTGCCACGGAAAGTCGAATATTGTAGTATTGTAGACAGTCTCTTTCTTTTTCTCTTGCCCAATTGTGAGTTGCTCTTTGGTGAGTCGCCCTAGGACAAGTCACGTGCCTTCTTATGCCCGGGTTTGTTAAAAGCGGCTTAGCAGTCTCAGCTTCGGTTATGATTTGCATTTTTGCACCAAAATTGTTTGAGGTATTATGAATATTATTATGGCTTCGTAACGATTATTATGTCCATGCTTGGCTGGACAATAAAGAGCACCAATAATCGGAGCATATCAAGTGGAATGCACATGTTGAAATATTATAGTTGTTGGCAAACTGACTAAATCTTTGTCATTTTTTAATTTTAAATATGTAAACAAGCTAAAGTTGAGATTAGATATTGATTAATTCATATTTACTCGCTTACCAATATTACTTTTATCACTGACATGATACATTTCTTCCACCATTCAGTAAAATTATATCTTTTTTCGACTGTACATAAACGATAATCAATTAAGTACACAAATAATTTGTTGAGTTGAAAATTTGCGTAGCAATAGTCGCATAGTAAATCTTTTGAACAAATAACCATGTAGTTTAAAAACGTATTTTGTTATCTTTTTAAACTCTTGTTAATTTAACAATTATTTTTTTTATTTATTTCTCATAATACCTAGAGTATTTGTTAGTCGACAAGTTCCATGTCAATGGACGCTTAAGTCGAAATGAATTATTCATTACTCATTCATAGATCGTCTGAAATTTGTCTGCGGTGTCTGTTTTTGCCAACCTGTTGCAGTCTCTCAGTTCAAGTCAATGAATGGTTTGAGGCCACAAATTATGCGAACTCATTCCCACCTTCCCTATCTCTTTCTTTCTCCCCCGCACTATTTATAGCCATTGGACAGATCACATGACAAATATAAAAACAAGCTAAAACGCGTGCCAGTTTCTTAGTTTTGTTAAATAATTCGCATTGATTGGACGACAGTCGCCAGATGTGATCAATCGAAGGTCAGGATTATAAGGATACTGTAAGACTTGGCTTAATAGGCTCATCCTCTTTGGAGTTTCCTCACTAAGGAATAAGTCAAATAAAAGTGATCTGACTGAATAAACAAAGATGCAGCGTAATCATTGATGCTAAACCAGAGACTTATTATATTTTTTTGGATATTATCCAGTTAAGTTGAAGTGTAATAGATCTGATCTGATTTAATTCTCTTCAAATTTCTTTTCGAATTTTTGTGTAATTTATTTAGCTTCTTTAATTTGCCTCTGAGTTTATTAGCCTGACTGTCTAGACTTTCAGTTAGCATTGTTTGTTGAAACTAAACGAATAATTCATTGCCAAGTATTTGCAAACCTTGACTCACGTTTGTCACGTTAGTAGCAAATCTGTCAACAATTATAGCAAATGTTTCAGTTGATTCATGGAGCTGTACATTTTGTCACTTTCTCCGCTCTACAGTTAGCTCTGGGACTCAGTGAACAAGACACGAGAGTGTGACAAATTATGCAAACTATCTCAACGATGTACACATTCTTATGAGTGCTAACAAAAAAGTAAACAACCAAACAACTTAACATAACCAGCGCATCTGTTAACTCGCTCTGTTTGTGTAGTGATAAAATGTGAAGTGCGACGAGCTTAAGTGAAACGAAGCAAAAACAAAATTAAACAACAACTCCAGCTTAAAACTTGCCCTACTTCGAATTTATCATAAGTCCACAACAACACACAAAGTACACACATATACAACATGAGCTCTCGAGAGGATTACGAGCGCCTGCGGCTGCAGGAGCAGCAGGACCAAGTGGAGTTGGAGCTGGAGCTTCAGCGGAATCACACAATCAGCATCCACAGTTTCCCAAAACTTTCCGAGTATTATGCACGTGAGTGATGCTGAGTTTTCTCCCAAAAACAAATGAATGTTGCATACTTTCAAAAGCTTCTTTAAAAACTATTGCAGTTCAACTAAGCTTATGTTCTTATTTTAAAGTTGCGCCAAAAAGTATGCCACACTTTGCTTATGCAAACTTTATATTGCCCTTGAATAGTAAAAATGTATAAAAAATATATAAAAAATGTATAAAAATTGGAAGTAAGTTGAAGTAAGTTTTAGTTAGTTTTAGTTTTAGTATAAAAAATGTATAAAAATGTATATATATGTATATAAAGACTGTCAAAAACCCGATAGCTATATTATGTAAGTTGTCGATTCAGAAGTGTTTTTGTATTGTTAAAAAAATTAAGCAAAAAATTAATTTCTAGAGAGTTTTTATAGAATTTTAAAAATTATTTTTAACTATGTGCATTTCCCAAATATTGGGTTTTTTTAAATGAGGACAGTTTTTTATTAATTGTACGATACCTTTAATAACCCTAGTGAATGAAACAGATTTAAATTCTGAAATGATTTTCGATCTTAGACTCTAATTTAATTATTAATGAAGTCAATATAAGCAGAATATTTGGCTAAAAGTGAGCTTTAGCTAGTGGTTCCTTAACATTATGTTATAATAATTTAAATACTTTTTTTTAAATTATTTATTAATTACTATTTGAATATTGTCGTTAATTTTAAAATAAGTCAAGTAATTTGTTGGTGAAAATTTACTACGTAAGTCTGCTTCAGAAATGTGCTTATAATGAATTTTTTTACGTCTTATGAATAAAGTCTTACAGTGAGTTGTTTCTTTCTTTTAAGATATATACTATTATTCCATGCATATTTTTTTACTATTCGCAGACATGACGGCCTTTGTCTCGCTGGCCATCTTCATAGCCACATTGCTGACCATACTGAACATTTCCATATATCTGACGACTGTGATGCGACTGCGTCGTCACCTCGATAAGCCCCTGAGGATACCTTCCATACTGATGGTTAGCCTGTATCCTGTAATATCGGTGGCTGCCCTGGTGACGATACTGGTGCCGTCGTCCTGGTTTCTCTGCCACACGGTCATGCATGCCATGTTCATGGTGGGTGGCCCCATTTTCCGGACACTGCTCTTTCGCTACGTGATCTCGGAGCAGAACTATCTGAAGGAGACATCCGCAGAGGCGGTTTCACTGAACACACCGCCCGTCTGCTGCTGTTGTGGCTGCCTGCCCACAGTGGTGCCGACGAAGGCGAAGCTCTGCATCTCCCGCTATATGGTCTGGCAGATGCCCTTCTGGCAGGGCTCCATTATGCTGGTCATGAATATTCTGTACTATCGCGATCGTCAGCTGTACCAAGAGGTTATGCTCTTCTTCATACCATTCATCATTGGATCCATTATACTGGGAGTTTGGTCGCTGCAGATCACGGTGCGAATGATCACCAAGATTAGGGGCGACTATCAGCTGAGAAAGAAGATGTTCTGCCTGCAGCTTGTGGTGTTGCTCTGCAAACTGCAATACCTCATCCTCTATCAGCAGCTAAACAATATTAAGCTGGGCGGCGAGTATCCCATCAATCACACCATTTACAAGCAGAGTAAGTTCGTGTGTATTATTGGACTCTTTGTTCCATTGATATGAATTCTATTCTATTTTTATTGGCAGCCATCATCAACATTCTGATACTTGTCGAAATGGTTCTGGTCTCCATGCTGGCTCAAAGTGCGTACCGCACACCCATTCAGGTGCAAATAGATCAAATGAATGTCCACTGAAAGGCAATTTGTAGATGTGGACATCAGTTGATTAGTTGCAAAAGTTATAGCAAAGTATTGTGATAATTTAATAAAGACAAACTAGCCAAAATCAATTGATATGTAGACTGCACTTTTCTTTAAAGCTGGTTAAACTTAGTCGTATCAAAATGTAAAGCATACATGCTCATGTTTTAAATTATTTGTCTACCAATGAGTTTAAAGTATTTTTCAAGATAAAAACATAGAGTAAAAGAATAAAAAAAAAATACCCTAGAACTGTGTACGTCAGTATATTATTACTATATATCCCAATTGCCATCCAAGTGGTCTACATTGAAATTCCAATAATAAAGTTAACCTTAACATTAATTTTATTAAATTAAGGTTAGCAAAGGCATCTGACCCTAGTTGATTGTAGTTGCATTTTTGTTTAGCAAACTTCAGAACTTCCCGCAGTGAGTCGACTTTTTCGAGTGCTGTAAATCAAATGAAACGGGACAAATCTCACTTGGCTTGTTGGCCAAATGGCCGACCACAAATCCTGTCCTGTGTCTTGCCAGGCTGGACAGGTCCTCGGTCCTTGGGCCGAAGTGAGCCCTAAGGGCTCCCAGGACACGCGTGTCGCGTTTAGCTCATAATTCTCAATAGACCCAAGAGGGCGGTGTGCTTTACATTTTCAACAAAATTGTATGCGGCTTAGGCCAAGCGCCTAGGCGTCATAAAAATACAATAAATATATTTTTCCTGCCGGATAGCCTTTTTCAGATAACTCAATTGCCGACGCTTGGGCATAGGATAGGAGGAGACCATGAGCCAAGAACCGAGCTCGTGTATCAGAGACAAAGACACGAGACCAAATACTCGAGACCCGAGTACCGAACTTCGAGCTCCGAGACCGACCAGCCTTGGCAGTAACAGCAATTGCGTGTTGTTGCGGCAGTGCGATGAAATTTATGATTTATTTGAAAAGAAAGTACATTGTGTGTTGCCAAAATAAATCACACTAAAGACGCTCGGTAGTCCAAAGGAGGAGCCCAAAGCGAAGACGAAGAACGTCAGCCAACGAAAATCAAATAAATAATAAGAAACAGACTACAAAATTGGCTCACAGCTGAACCCAGAATACCCTTAATATACCTTTATATCAGATTTATCTTAATAATTTGCATATTTGATTTGATATTAATATTGTTTTTTGTTTTTTGTTCATTTTTCTACCATTGGAGGTAGTTTTTCTTTAGACGATAATCCATTCAAGTGTTGCAAACTGTTTAGGCAAAGTACTATTCCCGACGAGAGAGCATTCATCGAGTGTCTGGCGGATGGGCAGGAATAGGGCCACAGCCGTCGAGTGCCTTGGTCGGTCGCCCTTATCTTATCGTTCTTTTATGATGTACACAGCTATGAGAAGCATTTTTCCCAGTGAGCGTCTCCCTCTCTCCTAACCTTTTTCCATTCTCTCCTCCTCTGTCAGTACACCTCCTTGGGCTGGGACTGCGGCTGTCGGTTTTTATGAAGACGCTTGTTTACTTGGTTTCTGCCAAAGGATCCGTCGAGCTGCCAGCCTTACTCGTTGCCCTGGCAAGGGAAGGCAAGGCAAGGCAAGTAAATCAGATTAAGTATCCGCTGCTCATTTTGATGAGACCGATGTCGGTGAGTTGCCGGCACGTATCCAGTTCAGATGGCGCTGAGACTGAGACTGTGCAACCCTGTGCGGCTTTTTGATTTCAAATTGGATTTTCGCAATGGATATATGCCGCATCCTACACACATATGTGTGCAAAAAAATTTAATTAAAAATGCCAAAAGCGATGAAATGTAAGCTTCTAACTAAAGCCGCGTACATTTTTGTTTTTTCGTTTTCATTGAAAAATTCTCTAAATAAAATGTAATTGTGTACAAAGCAAACCGATCTATTGCCAACAACAACAAACAAAAGAAAGTGCAAAGCAAATGGAAAATTTTAACGCATCTTTTTAACTTGCATTTTTTGTTATAGAATAACATCGTAAATCAATTCAATATTTCTGTTGAATTCGTTCAATGGTCTATTTTAGATGTGCGCCTGAAAGTATACAGCACATTTTGACAATTTTAAGACTGCGCCATTTAAAAACTTTTACTGGCATTAATAAAATATCGTAGCATACTTTAACGCACCGTGAAAAATGTACAAAGCTTTTTCAGATGCTGGCACGCAAAATGTTAGAAAAATGTTGACGCCCACTTGACGGCAACAACGACGACGATGGCGATGTCATGGCCAAGATTTTCTGCTGCTTTTGCCTCTGCTTCTGCCATTGTCTACGCTGCTTAGCCATGTCCGAACACGTTAGGCCATCAACTGACACAACAACAAAAACAACAACAAATGGAGAGGTTGTCAGACACTGTCTTATGTCACTGTCCATTAGACGCCATTGGGTTCCCAGGCTTTAAGCTGTCCAATGAATTGTTTACGGTGGCTCTGTTGATACTGGAATACGGGAATATTCATTCAATTGCCATAGGCCTGAGGCTATTCCGAGGCATTTGGCCAAGACGACTTGGATAAATTTCACGGCTACTTGAACGCGCAAACACTTAGAGAAATTAAATAATGCGCATACGCCATGTTGTGCGGCTGTTTAATTCCACTAATAGAAATTATAACACAATATTTGTCATTCGCAGACAATTTAACAGATTCTGAGATGATTCGCAACTCCTCAGAGCGTTTTATTATTATTGACTTGACTTGCGCTTTTTATGGTTTCTTCTTTTTGGTTTTTGCTTTTCTTTTGTTTTCCTCTCAGCAATATTTATGCCCGCCTTTTGTTTAAGTCGTTCGCTTCCGCCAGCTGTTCATTCATTTCACTGGTGCTAAGTAAATAAGTTTTATGACTTTTTTCGCCTGTGCTGTTTGCTGCCAGCCTCGTAAAATTGCAAACGTCTGTGCCCTATGCTTGATTGATTTCATGATCAACTTTCACTTGTTTTTCCAAGGCTCTGATTTTTCGACTTTCCCACCGACTTAGCTACACGCTAGAAGCAATCGATTTCTATAGATAGAGTTCTAAAACTCGAAGAAGACTAATTTTTTTGGTGGAAAGATGCTTTTAAGTTTATTTAAAATGACCACCTTTCTTTATAACCGGTTCGATGAAGGTTTTTTTATGGCTCGAACCGGAAGAAACATTAGCATGCTTGTATGTAAAATTGGTAGAATAACACATCACTTTTCCATGATTTTTTTATTTTTGTGGCGTTGCATGCATTAAGGGCATGGATTTCCAGAGAATTCACAGAGTTCGGTAAATTTCCATCAAATTCTTAATAATGCTAACATTTGACTGAGATCACTCATGGATTAATTATTAAGACATGAGATGCAAACTTTATTTTAGATTTAATTAAATTTCTTATAAAAACGATGACCTTTTTCCGGGCAGTTGATTTCAAGACAAATTGACAGTTTTGGTCGCATTTGCATTATTTTTATTGGATCTCTTTTGGTTGTGTTTCTTTTATGAAATTAGGCAAACACGCTTTGTATAATTTAATTAAAAACTTTTCAGTGCCGTGACTTTATTGGCCAAAAGTCAGAGCAGGCCACATATTTGAGCCACTTGAGCCGCGTTGGCGCCTTAAATTAATTAATGCGCCGCTTCGAAAAGTAACCAAGCATAAGAAAATATTTGAGCATGTTTTGGCATAATTAAAAGGGTTTTTTGCACACTCCAAGTAAAAAGTGAACAAAAATGAAAACAATACCAAAAAAAAAAACACTTTAATCTTTCTGTTTTTACATCCTTGTCCTTTCAAAGCGGTTATATAAATTGAGAGGGCATTTAAAAATACCACTTTAAGAAAATAATCTTTTTAGATTACGAGAAAGTTTGATCAATTGTGTTTTATATAAAAGGCCTTACAGATCCGCTTTTAATTATTTAAAAAATATTTATGTTGATAAAGCTTTAATGAATAGCTTAAAGCTCGTTTTTCAGTACGTAAAATCGAGATGATATTATAGGGTATACAAGTTCCGACTACAGCTCTCCGTTGCATGCCGTTTACCTTTTAAACCCGCTGCCCCGGGAATCATCTTTCGAGTTAGAGAATCAGGTTTGGTGGTCCGCCTGTCCGCTTGTCCGCCGGTTTGTCGGTTCGTCCCTGGGCCTGGTCTGATGCTCAGCACTCAGTTTAACAATGGCAAACAAGAAAAGCGCCGCCAAATCCGCTTAAAGAGCATTTGTATGTAACAGCAGCAGGAACAAAACCAAATCTGACTAAGCAACGTCGGCATCTGCCTCGCCTCAGTCAGCGGCTTCAGCTTCAGCTCTTGCTTTTTTGCTGTTGTCGTATTTTTTACACCTCACCATTCCTACATTAGGGGATTTTGTATAAGTGACAAGCAGTCAGGTCTGGGCTTGGTCCACAGCCTCATCGTCATCCACATCCAGTTCCCCATATGCTCGTTCTCGTCTGCGTTGTTATCGTCTACCACATTCCCATCCACATCAAGGGCATGTGTGAGTGGCTCGACTAAAGCTCCGGGCTAATGCAACGTACAGACGGAGACAGTCATAAGGCGCTGGTAAGGCGAAACGCTTGTCAAACGCTCCCCAGTGTAGTTCGAGGCTACCAGACAGAAGACGGCAGCGGAAGAGCGGAATCTGGAGACGGATAAATGTTAGTTGGAAGGTGGGTAGTCAAAAACCAAGATCCAACTCTGCTGGCTGATGCCTGATGCAAAGCAATGTCGCAGCCTCAGCACAACTTGTTTAATTGAATGGGGCTTCCCTTATCCCATTTCCCATTTCCCAGCTGCCCTTCAGGGGCATTGTTCGTATTCTGTTTGATTGGATAAATGATTAAGTAGTTTGCAATTACAATGGGCCCGATGAAAGCTCTAAAGCTGGCAGTAATAACTTTTCAAATATTTCATTCTGTTTAAGTGAGCGTAAATCTCCAAAGGGGAACTGCAAGAATTTACCAGAGAATTAATTAATTGATAACTTATTATTTTTTATTGATTTAGCAATCATTATTTAATGCGCGAAATAATAAAATGGATATATTTTAAAGCCACTTTGAGGCAAGATTTAATTAATTTTTATACGAATATAAATAAATGATTACCAATTTACGTGTAAATATACTTTTTTAAATACAATCAATTATATCGTATCGTTATAAAAATATTAATAAATTCAATTTTATGAAAATTAAAACAATTGTATTTTATTCTGAATAATAAATTTCAATAATTACTACACCCAAATCGTACTTCGCTGATTAAATGTACCCCTTTAGCCAATAATCAAATATAATTTAATTGTTTCTTTTTTGATTTTTGTGAGAATACCATAAATAATTTATTTATTAATATCCATTAATTAACTTTAAAATTAGTTAACTACTACATATTTCATTGACTCGCCCACTGCGAAACCTTACAACAATAGGAACCTAGTTGGCAGTCCAGCGTCGAGACAAGACTAAGGTGTAACAAATCAGGCGAAGAGCCACATAAACAATCAGTTAGCTGCTATGCAGGGAACACCAGGGAAAGCAGCAAATAAAGCCGTGGAATAAATAAATATCAGTGGAACAGGTAGCCACAACAAAGGCAACAATTTGCCCCCACTCGTTGCCCGGCTATCAACGTGTTGCTTTGCTTCACGCCGTCGTCCATGTGTGTGGGCGTAGGTAATCAATTTAATTTCACAAAAGCAATTTATTACAATATCGAATGCGGGGTGTGGCCAAAAGGCTATTGACCGGACACAACTGACAAACAAGCCGGAGTGGAAAAGTGCTTGTGGTAGACACCTCTGCGTATACTTCATATGCTTACATACCTACCCCCCATTTAAGCAGCCACGGCGGGCAGTAGATCATGGATAAACTATTATATTTCTGACCTTTAAAATGCAATATTTGTGGCATAAATTGATATAAATCTTCAGATGAATCATTGATGAGAACGCTAATTACAGATCACGTATACGGGTAAAACGATAGCTAATATACGTCATTGAATTACAATTTATAAGGGTGTCGATTGTCAATTGATTTTGAGTCCCTTAGCTCATTATTATTAGCTTTGTCTCTGCATTCAACTCCGACAGCCGACTTGTTGATTCCAGAAATTCAATGTTTTTTGAGAATTTATATATATTTTTAGCTACGGGTATTTGCAGATTGGAATGAAAACTACTAAACGTTTATATACTAATAAGCAGACAGACTTATTTTATGACGTAATGTTTAAAAACTCATGTAATTTAATTTAATATTAGCTTTCAGATTATATTAAAGTTGATAGAAAAAATTGGCCTTAAGTCATTCTTTGTTCTATATGTTTTTCTTTTCAGATTCGTAAATTTTAGGAGCTTTGGCGTATTATTTAGGGAATGCACAACTGTAGTTCAATATTTATTCTATATATCCTACATTTTGTTAGATGATATCGGTAAAATAATTTGACTTACTTTAGGACTTTGTTATTCCAGTAAAAGTTTTCAAGTGCTAAATTAAAATATTTGGTAGATATTAGGACTGTCAACTTTGAGATTTTCAAGTCAATCCCTTGTCTCCAACTTGGCCAAACTATTGGGATACTTCAGCTCCGACAGTTGAGATTCTGCCGGTGTTTAAGTTTTATGTGACCACAAAACTGTGCAGCTGGGCAACATCTGGGGGATGCAGACTGCGAAAACTTGAAGTATGCAACTATGGCTATACAATTTTTAAACCCTCGACAGAACAGGGAGCGTAAGAGAGAGAGAGAGAGAGAGAGAGACAGAGACAAATGCCATTAAAGCACTTGACGCTGTCAAGCGTGTGCAGAGAGATCAGCATCATTAACACTATTTTCCCTAGGTGGTGCTTCAGAATGATGACGACTGCCAAGAGGCAGAGGGACAGAGGGAGGGCTGGGGGCTGAGGGCTTCGGGGTAGACAGCTGACAGTTGGCAGAGCGAGTTGAGTTGAGTTGAGTCAAGTTTAGTTTGTTTGCCACAATCATTACGCACACTTAAGACTTTGCCTGACAGTCACATACTGACATCACTGTCGCTGACACAGAGCCACAGGGTCACAAGTGGGGAGGGGGGGGGGGGGGGGGAGGACCAGGGGCGGTAGGTGGCTCAGGCTGCAGAGTGTAGTGTGGAGGGTGTTGGGCCACTCGAAAAAAGGGACATTTCTGTGGGCGCCTGTTGGTCGTCATATACACTTCAACGCACTTTTATACACTTACCGGAGAGCATGTCAAGTGGTTGCTTGGCCTGAATGCCACTGAAGCCAAATAGAAAACCATTTAATTTTCAAATAGTGGAATGTTTGCACACATACACACAAGAACACTAAAACACACATACACATCAGAGAATATCCTTGGGCCTGCCCATTATTTCCATTTCCATTTCCCTATTTGTGTTCGCGTGAGCTACAAACGTTTTCCAGAAATTATATTCCACATTTTCCATTTTCTGATGCGTACGAATTGTTTGGGTTCTTAAAAACAAGCCCAAACAATTCACAAACTGGACACTGATTATAGTTCGTTGAAATTCTTTCTGTTTTTCGAATATAATACGAGCATGTAAATGTTTTATAAACTGATGGAACAAATATCCATATAGTTAATTAAAGATATATGGAAATTATTATAATTCATAAATTAAATTTTACTGGAGTATAGTTAAACTTATAGATTAAAAGAAAAATCATTGCTGACCAATAAATAAAAATAGCTTTTAATAATTTCAAAAGCCTCCATTCGCCTTATTAAAAGTATTATGATATATCCGTACTTAGTTTAAAAATTCAACAAATTAACTAAAACAATTCTTTCTACTTGTATATATTTCACTAGCCTGCTAGAAATGATTAGGTTACTTCGTAATATACTTTATTGCAATGTTTGGGAACAGGGTATACAGACCCGAACCACAATTGTAAAGCTCATTAACTATGCGTCCTTATGCGCTGTTAATTTAAATGCCAAACAGTCAGTCCGACTGTTAGCCAGATTGTCAGATAGTTGGAAGAGTGGCACGCACCCAGAATTGCCTTCAAATTGCATTATAGGCGCGTCAATTTGCAGACTCATTTTTGGGCCGTACATTTGAGGTTGCAAATGAGCTGCGACCCTACAAATACTTTTGTAGAAACATCGAGTATCGAGTAACGACAACCGAGTACCAAGTACTGGGTACTGAGCATTGTAGTGTGAGTGTTGGTTGTGTACGTGCATTGATGTGCTTATTTTGCATAATTGACTGTAATTAGTAGCCAAAAGTATGGGAAAGTCTGTTGCGGCTGTGTAATTAACATTCTTGAATCAACACAGTGCGTATACGTAACAATTTGTGGTTTTAAACTACGCTAATAACACTTCCAGATCAAGTGGCTGAAGAAGTCACGTAGAGCGCAGAAGTGTGTGATAAAATAATGACCAGATACTTGAAATTCAAACCCAAAAACTCTTGTGAAATTAATAACAAAAAAATAAAGATGAAAATTATTTTATTGAATTAATTTAGTGGGTAAGAAACTCATCCATTGTTCCTTGTCAATGACTTTAATAAGCTATGATTTGGTCAGATACCTTCAGGATATCTAAATGGAATGAATTCCAAAGGAGTTTTCCCTAGGGCACTGATGAGTTGGTTTAGGGATACACATAAAATTCCATAAAACATATTTTAGTACTTATTGACTCTGGTGCAATCGCATCCTTTAGCATCACGTGCTGTGTTAGAGTGATCTTTTGATCTCTGATCTTTTGGGCTTCTAAGAATTCAGGTTAAAGTGTTTATAGTTCATTTTCCAAAGCTCCTTAAGTTTAGTTATTGCTGTTGAACAAAGCAAAAACAAACACAAACACATAACAAATGAAATGTTTGCCATACAATGCGATAGTAAATACACACACACACATTCAGTATACATGGATACAACACACCGTCCACATCTTAGGGGCAAAGGTCAGCGTGTTTGGGTGTTTTGCTTGCGCGTTGTTGTGTTTCAGGCTTTCGGCTTAGGCTAAGAGTTAGAGTTAGAGGTGGCCGCTTCGCCGTGGGGTGCCAATGATGGCCAGAGGCTTCTGGGGCACTGTGTGTTTAGGATGAAACAACAAGGTGGACAGGGAGGACGACGAGGACGAGGAAGGGGATGGGGACGGAACGGGGTGTGCTCGACGGGGCAAACACGTAAAGCATACGTGTCGGTCTGATTGCACATAAATTCTTGTATGTATTTGTGTTGCCGTTGCTGTTATTGCTAGAGAAGGAGTGTAGGTATTTTTCGGGTTCCAAATATGTGTACATATATTCGGAAAAGCGTTGCGCGGAGGCGGACAGGCGTTAATACGACGCATTTTGTGTACAACTTTTCACTTTCAGATTTTGGCTTTCAGTTTTTATTTGCTTTTCAGCTTGTGGCACTCTTGGCGTATTTGGCATCTGTTTTTGCACGTTCGTCGCTTGCTATTTATTTATTTATTTGTTTGTTTATTTGTAGTTGTTAGCATTTATTTGTTAAACTGTTTGGATATTCATTTGAAAATCGCAAAAATATAAAAGGCTTCGTCCACCACATGTTGATTGCTTTGCATACAAATCAATTCTTACTCACAACAGAGAACCAATAAATTCTTATTCTATACTTATTTTGAAATGTCTTCAAAAAACTCTTTTTAAGTATATGCAGCTATCGGAAATCATAGTATTGAACCGTAGTGGAGAAATTAGGTCCTCAACTAATCATCCTTCATGTGTGTGCGAAGGTAATAAGCCTGGTTAAGACCACTTTGGTATGGGCCAAAAGCCTCATTAGGACAGTTTGCGCAATTTGGGGCTAATTTGCGGTTTGGCATATCGGATTAATTAAACGAATTTAGGCACGTATACAATTGACTATATACAAATATTTAAAAATTAGTATATATTTAGATCATACCTGTTTAATAATGATTAGTAATCATAATCATTAGTAATAAGATTATTTTTGCTTAAAAGTCGAACTAATGATTAAACTTTTTAATGATTACGATTACAAAAAATCAAATATAGTCTAAAATTATTACAAATTTTCAAAAATATTCAGAAAAAAATTCAGAAAAATTCAAAAATTTAAAAAAATAATCTTTTTGAGTATTAGGATGCTTGCAAATAACAATCGACCTTTTTTTTTGCGATCTACTCATGAAAATAACCGAAAAAAACACACACGCTTCCTCTTTGTCTGAGCAGATCAATTTGGTTTTTTTTTTCTTTTCGGTTGAATAACAAATTATTGAGAAAAACCGATTGAGTACTCAAAATATGAGAGTCACTAGGTGAACAAAAAATGAAAAGCTCAGCCCAAACGGTCATTCATTTTTTTCTTATGTTCCACGTTATTTTATGTTATACTTCTTAAAATTTTGAAAAGTATACCCATAATTAGTGGCATCTTGCCCCCAAGAATAGTATGAATACTAGAGTGGGTCAATTTGTATGGAGCAAAAATAAATTTTTTTCGATTTTAAGCGGTTATCAAAATCGTAAATTACGACGAATTCTAAGAAGATTTGCCCAAGAAACCATGGGTCTAAAGTCAAAACCGAGCTTCCGATTTTTAGCATGAAATATGGGAAATCGTATGAAAAGTCAAAAATTATCATAATTTCTTGCTAAAAATCGGAAGCTCGATTTTGACTTTAGACCCATGGTTTCTTGGGCAAATCTTCTTAGAATTCGTCGTAGATTACGATTTTGACAACCGCTTGAAATCGAAAAAATTGACCCACTCTAATGAATACCCTATTTACGCCCTGTAAACATAATAAATTCACATACATATATTATAATTATTTATTCTGTGTTAAGCTTCATGGGTTCCACTTCAATGTAATCGTTGCTCTCAACTTCTTCCACTAATTCAGCATGTTTTGCATTTAAATGCCGTTTTAAATTTGTTGAGTGCGATCCTGCAAGTTTTACGCCGCATACGGTACTTTTATTTAATTCGCTCAATTTTAAATTGACAGTTTACAACCCGAGCCCTTTGCTTTTTAAAAATTGATTGTGTTTGAGAATGACCGATTTGTTCAAAAACTGTGTGAACGGTTCATTTATGACACTTAAGCAAAGAGTCAGTAAATAACAGTTATTTTTGAACAACAAAAAACGGTCGACTGTTATTTGCAAGCTCTGCTATTTGGTAAAAATAAATTTATTTAAAATTTTCACAATTAAAGTAGCAAAAATAATCAGAAAAAATCAAAAATAATCCGAAATAATCCGAAAGATTATTTTTGATTTTTTCTGAGTATTTTTTAATAATTGTTATAATTTTAGATTATTTCTGATTTCTGGTAATCGTAATCATTAAATAATAACAACTTTCAACAGTGAATTATATAGTCACTACGATTCTTTTCAAAAATAATCTAATTGAATAGTAATTCTAATCGAAATTTAACAGATATGATATAAATATAAACATTTATATCATTATAAACATCATGTAATTAAGTATTTTAATTTTAAAATTTAATTCGTCGAGTCTTTCTATCGTTAAAAATGTATCTGAAATAATTTAGGGCTCGTTGTAAATCAACGGAGCTAGAAACATAAAGAAAAACATAAACACCTTGATTTATAGAGCGCAATTTCTAATTACGTGGCAACGAGACCTTAATAGTATGTCGCATATATCAAGTGCACACCGTAACGTCAGCTGTATTGCAATTAATTTATGCCAAACGGCATGCAAAGTAATTGTACTAAATTAACATGACCGCAAATGGCAGAGAGACTGAAAGAGGGAGAGGGCGAGATGTGAGAGTGAAAGGAAAAATGGGGATAGGCAGTGAGTGGGTCAGGTGGCAGGATTTATGCATGACTTGGTCACATGCTAAGCAGCCTGGCAATGCATCAATACTGAAACGGGGAAGGAGGCAAACAGAAGGCAGGAGGTGGGAGGTGGGCGGTGGGCGGTGGGCGGTGGTTGCATCTGAGCCCCATTACGTTGCACGGAGTGCAGCACGTGACCCGGGCGAAGAGTTGAGCCAGTGTCATGTGATCGATGCCGAGTAAGTACATGGGGCAGGCACTCAGCCAGAGGCTTCTTGCCACACAGCCACACAGAAACACACGCACACTCCTCAATGTCTGCTTAGCTTGGCAGCCACTGTCAAACTTGAATTACAAATGAGCCCAAGTCGAGAACCAAAATGGGAGCTGCCTCTCCCTCTCCATCCACCATCCTATTGACTCTCGTCTCGATGCTGATGGGTTTTCACAAGTGAAAGCTTCGAAGGTTTATCATTGTTTGGCTGCTGATATTGTGCCTGGCAGTTGAGTAGTTGTTCCATCACAACCCAAACTTGCCACACCCAATTGTGCAACTTGAACACAGTAAAAACTCACTTGTGAAATCTCTTAGTCTATCTGCTTGTGTGACTTTGTCGTTGCTTAAAAGTGGCTCCCATTGAAACTTGTGACATTTCTGGGTCTGTGCAATTTTTACCTTTATCTCGCACCGCAGTGTGGCATTCTAGGCATTCTACGAGTGAATATACATAATTAATATTTTTAAATACAACTATCAATGGTTCACAACGCCTCGATTTATGTGACACGCTGCAGTTCCTTTGTTTGCCCTTCCTTTTGTTTCATATGTCCTGCGAGTCGGCCAATCAATAGGAATGCCACAAGGCCACAAGTGCTGAGCTTAAAGTAAGGTTCTGCAATTGGAAATCAACTGAAGTTCAACTTATTTTATTACATATATGTTTATGTTTATTGTTTATTTATTAAGCTATAATTGTAATTATAAAAATAATAGTAATAGTAGTATAATTATAAATATAATATATAGCTACAAATAGTAAGCTTAAAGTGATGTTCAGCAAACGGAAGTCAAATGAAATTCGACTTATATTTAATACGAATACTGATGTGTTTATTGCTTACTTATTAATAATAGTGTACTAGTTATAAATATAATCAATATAAGATCAGCAAATACTTCAGCTGCAAAAGTTTCACACTTTGCATTCCATTTGTTGTGTTTTTAATGACGATTTGCTTATGAAAATGATTTCCAACATCTGCTTGTTCGTTCACATAAATACTGAAAACTGACAACAAAAGCTCGACGCAGGTGCCACGTCCCCCAAAGCCGTCCCGTTGTGTGCCACCGATTGTCACCCGTTTCCGCCATTCAGAATATATTTTCAATAAAATGTTCAGAAATTTGCATATTTATTCGAGTTGTTTTCTGTTTTGCCGTTGCCCTCGCTGGTCGTTTCGTAACTCAAAACGGAAAAACCAAATTAAAAAGTAATTTAAAACCTTTAAACGCAAAACGCAAGACGCAAGTAAATTATGCAAACATTATGGTTGGCCCTCGCAGCGAAAAGGACAATCTCCATCTCTCTTTCTCTCGCTCTTTAAGCGAAGCTGTGCATAAAGAAACTTAGTCGAGGTCATATATGCCTTCCCGCTTGTTCGCCTCTTCCTTCCACCTTAAGGCAATTTTATGAGAATTTAAACAAAATTTGTTTTTTTTTTTGTTTTGGTGGAGGTCCTGGGGCGGTGGCTACAAATGACACTAATAATTTCCATTTAAATGAAGCCATGAATAAAATGAAATTGCAAGTATATACATAGATATGTATAGAATGTCCTCTTCATTGGTCTATTTCATAGCGAGAAGGCGTTGTGCCAAATGAAGTTTTCTATTGAGGTCGCGCTTGACAATAAAATGTCTGTGAGCCAATGAGAAAAACGTTATAGCAACAGTACTTTCGTTCAGGTCTAAAAAAGTCCTTGCTCAAGGAGAGCAAAATAAACTGATTCCAGTGATGTAAAAATACATCAAAACATCGATTGTTGCCTATATATAAATGTGAAGCAAATATTTAAAAAGGTTCTTAAAGTTGCTTTCAATTTAATATAACTTTATATTAAACTCAATGCACAGTTCGGTTTACAGCAGTAACTGAATCGTAATCTTGTTAAGGCTAGAAATAAAATATTTGTAGACACTGCTTTTAAATTCTGCGTAGCAAATATTATGTTTCTACATATTCTAATTTGCTCCAAATGCGCTCAATGTTCTTTCCGTAAGTTTTATTAAAGTCGAAAAAGTGATTGAAGTAATTACGAAGAAAGTTTTAACTAATTTAATGGACATGAATTGAACAAATTTTTGTTCATGATCCCCGTCAGAAGTTCAAAAATGTGACTAAAATGACAAATTGGGAAACTATTAAGACGAACAAAGTTTATCTTGATTAACTAGTTGCTTATATTTGCATAATAAGATTTGAAAGTACACATACATATCCTTTAAAATGCAAATTAAAATAATGAAATTATCTAATGATATAATAATTAGATTTGAATCAGGACTTAACTTTCTCATTAGCTGTTTTGGAGCCAATTACATCTTAAAGCTCTACACATTTTGTGAATTACTCTGTTCCCGGTTGCTTTACTTGTGTGTGTAAATATTGAGAGCTTATTCCACACATTCTACAATATAAAGATTACAAATAGTTTTAAAGCGACATTTTGGTCACACACATACTCGTACACACACACACATATATAAAGATAAACACGGACGCTTAGTCAGACTTCTCCCCTGGCATGTCATCAAAATGTGAAAATGTGTTAAATGAAAACTTTCTAACCAAAATCACGAACATAAATCAGTTAACTTGTAAAGAACACACACCTACGCCACACACACACACACACCTCATAGACACCTACAACTGCCTGCCACATACCTGAGCATTTTGGCCTTTCGGTGTTCCGTGTCTTGTGTCTTGTCTCTTGTCTCCTGTGTCTTTTGTCTTGTGTCTGCTATCGCAAACTTTGCACATGTCTTCAGCACCTCATTTGCAAAATTGAAAGTCAAAACTTGTCCATAGTTGTCGCCTGGTTTATCTCTATGGTAAATGGCATTCGTCTATGGCTGGCAACAATTCACTTGGGATGAGACCTGCTCTCTGATGCGTTGTAAAATAAATTGACATTTAGTTGCCAATGTTTTCTCTCTCTCTGATTTTGCTGTCTTTGACAATCTCAGCTTCAGCTGCAAATGTCATAACATGTTAATAGATAGTCAACGTGTTCGAGTCGCTGAAAGTACTTGCATATTTAAATTTTCATTTAAGCTGCCTGGCAAGCAGCTCGTAGAGCATATACTACAACCCAGAGAAGAAGAAGATGTCGCTGGCTTGTCAGTTTGACACCTCGCCAGATTGACACATTTTAGGGCAATGGTTTCGGTCCTCCGTTCCGTGTGATGAATTTGCCGCACATGTCGCAATCCCCAGGCGGTTTGTTACTCTACATGACCTCGTCGCTTCTAGATGCTGTGATTGCATAATCGAAGATTGTGACTCCCCGACTTATCAATACCCTTCACGAATTTCTGATGTTGGTCGAGTGATCTTTGATATAAGTTTATAAATGAATGAATTTACCCTTGTATTATTACAATTTTTGTAATTTTTCTTTTATCAAGTTAGTTTTTTTTTTAAATTAGAGCTTTTGAGCCCAGTGTTTTGAGCTGCCAAGGAAATTTTAAAGTTGCTACTTGTTTTTGCTATCTATGCTGAGAAACAAAAAGATGTTACTATTGATTAAGCCAGAAAAAAAGAAAATCAGCTGGAAAAACATGAAGGTTTAAAGATATTGCATCAAATTATGTATCTCACTGAGGATCATAGAGAAGAACAACAGATAAGTCTTTAATGTATTCCAAAATAATAATGTCAATAAGAAACACAATTTCGTTCTGACCAATAAAACTGTCTTAAGTAGTTACAAAGTTTCGCCTCTAGAAGAGATATTCTTAGATACTAACAGACTCTTGATACTTGATCTTTGAATATCTAAGTTGTTTGGTAATTCACTTTGAGATACACATGTACTCATATTCCGAGCATTTGTGCAGAGTGAATATTCGCTAAGCAGAGTATATCCCATGAATACCCAACTAACTGGCAAGTAAATGCAATTAGGGCCAATCCAATTTGTATTTTTTCATCAACTTAACGCCCAACTATCTCGCTCTCACCATCTCTCTCTCTTTCCCTCGCTCTGGCTTAATCCCAGTGTTCTCATATTTTTGATGCCCTTTTCTAATTCCATTATGAAAACTGCAAGCTTGTTAATATCACCTGCTGGTCTGCCCCCTGCCCCTGCATTTACCGCTTACCCCTTAACCAGCATTAACCCCTTGGCCTTGTTTGGGCCAACCTTTACCTTTGTGCTTGCTTTAACACTTTGCTGTTGTTGCTAAGCTCCAACAGTTTGGCCAACAACTTTTGTCCTAATAACCCGAACAGCTCATATAGAAGGTGCCCTAATGTGTTTCTGTTTAGCATAAGTAGTTGTTCCCCCTCTTCCCAGCAACCTGCCCCATGCAACACGACACATAACATACCTCATGCCTCATGTGCCTTTAGATTTCTATGAATAGCATCAAAGTACGAGTACTTTCAACGCACTTAACATAATGGTAAAGCTGAAGTCGAGACACATTCGACAATAAATTGGTCGAAACTGAGTTCTCTTAATTCCGACTTGCCAAGAGAATGAAGAGAAAAGCTTAAGAGCGAAAGCTCTCGCAACGTGCAACAGGCCGTCGCGATTCGTCCTTTGCCTGTTTTGGGGTGCTTGGATCCTTTTAGGTTTTGGTTTTGACAAACGTGTTTTGATTTCGCGGCACAAAACTTCGCCAAATGCTGAAATAGTGCGAGCAAAGTGTGAAACAAAGAAACTCAAATTTACTTTAATGCGACAACAATTTAGGGCGAAAATTTACGATAATTGCGACAATTACACTTGGCAAATGATGGTGCAAACAAGTTGAGCGAACCCGCATCGGAATCAGTCCGTGTCCTCGCTATGTTCGCTGACAAATAGTTTCCCCTTCCATTCCCCTTTCCCCCTAAGGACTATAAAAGCAAATTGAAGCCATTGACTTGAGCAAATCTTGGGTGCCATTGCATTGCATTAGCTTGGCTTGGTTTGCTTTAGCCGTTGTTTCCCGTGTCTTGTCTTGTTTTGTCTCTCAAGGTTGTTGGAAGTGGCACTTTTATAAATTTCAATTTGTTAAATGTTTAGCATACTTCAAGGCGGGAATGGGGGCGCTGCTAACATAATCAGCGACATTAGTTTGCTCCGTCTAAGATGTGGATTAGAGCATACATAATTAAATGGCACCGTGTTGTACTTTCCTCGAACTCCAAGTGTGGCACGAACTCTTCAAGTTTCTGCTATGAAAACAAATTAGTCGAGAGTGCTCGACTTTGAAATAATAATAATAATATTTGTATAATATATAATACTATAAGATCGTAATAAATTATTTGGGGTACATAAAATACTAGAAAGACTTTAGAAGCATTAAAAAGAGTACTGAGACGCCTTCTCCTGATCATAATAAATATGTTCAGAAGTATGAATAGAAATATAGATAAATTTACCTATTCAAAATTATATTACATACAGTATATTTTATATTTTATTTTTTATAATTCTTTTAGAAATAATTTGATAAGTTAAAAATTAAAATATTTATATTGACATTCGGTTGTAAATTCTATACAATTAATATGCTCTTTAAGAATAAAGTTGTTCAGAGCCAGACTAATTTGGCTTAACTACCTTTAATTTTCATCATGTTTATAGCAAAACCGAATGCTTGTTATATTGTTGGGAAATTCAATTATCGTACACTTCCACACGTAAACACAGACACTAACATGTATTGCTCACAGTGTGTACTACACACATAGGACACACTGATAACGTGCAATTAATGCGTGTCATTTTTATTGCTCATACGACGTGTTGCGCACACAAATAATTCCCCCTACGAATTCGTAAATAATTCAATTTGGCACATTGACTTTTTGCTAATTATTATGCTTGACTGAATGCTCACAGTCATTCGCTTCATCATCATCATCATTATTATCATTATTATTATTATAATTAGCTTATCATTGTTCATATATCAATTTGAATTCGAACACAACAAACATGAATCCCAATTTGCTGAGTTGCTGTTTGTCTGCGTTTACCCAAAGCATCGAAAGCTACCAAAATTAACATTTTATTCAATTACAACCAACCAATCGAAACAGAATTTACCATTTTTGCGAATATCGCAACAATTTCGTTGTGGTCGTTGTTTTTTAGTTTATTAGTGTTCGATTTTGTTGCGGTTGGAAGTGCAAACTGTCAAGCCGCAGCAATTTATCAGCCATACCGACAATTGCATTATTAATGACAGTTTAGACCACTCTGCAGTGGACAGCACCAATGGTCCACAACAGATTTAGGAGCTTACCAGCAGCTCCTCTCCCTCCTCCCTCCTCGGTGCGTCTCAGACAATGGCAGCAGGAGCCGGCGCCCAGCAGGAGGAACAACAATAAAGCAATTTAAAGAAACCTTATGTAAACAGCTTTATAATGGATTATATATGTATGTGTGGATTATAATGGTTAGTGGCACTCGTGTGTCTCACTGTGAGTGTAGAAGATGCATTCAGAAAATCAATAAGCAACAGTGGAATATATTGTACAAAAATTTAAAATCCTTTTTCGAGCAATTAATCAGAAGATACGAAACATTAATTTGTAAATTAGGTGATTTAATTTTAATTAAAATTGTTTGTACATAATTTATTTTTAAAAATGAATTAAATTCCATTTGCTTAATTCATCTATATCTATATTTATAAAGAATTTAAGCTCATTTTGTAAATTGGAAAAAGGTTTTTCAAGATTAAGTTCTCATGTTTAAATTTTTCTTAATTATTATACGTTAATAATTTAATTTAATAATTCTTATATTACATTTCTTTTTAATTGCTGGTAGGGAGTATAATCCGTTGCCATGGTAAGCCACGTTCTGAGCTTAGACTTAGCCAGAGACTGACAGCAGGCACTGTGCAATGTGCTGCGAAGGAAAATGTTAGATGTACCATTTGTTTGTCGAGCACAATGAGACCAGAACTGAGCCAAGCTCAAGCGTTGCCACATGTAACTCAAATGGGGTATAGCCACCGCACACACACAAACATACATAGTATGTATGTATACATACATAAGAGTAGGAGTACAAATGTCTGTTGATGTCATTGTACAACTAAATACAAGCAAAGTCCGTTTATTCATTAGCCCAGCATGCCGTGGCCATCAAATTGCTGGCCTCCTCTGGCGCAATAAACGGTAGCACAATTTGCAATGCCACCAAGCCATTCTTTCCCACCTCTCCCCCCTCGTTTGCTGTCCTTTCTTCTCTCCGATTCTGTTTTCCGCTCTACTGTCGCAATTGGCTGCCATTGTCCATCGGATTTGCTGACCAAACAGCAGCAGCTCAATAGAATCCTTGGTGAAAACAGAGTTCGGCTTACCTTCCGACTGTTTTGTAGATAAATTAGAAATCATTCCAATTTTGGCTTAAGCCAGATTCTGATAAGCACTTAACACTGATTTTCATTATAATATTGGCACCAATCAACTTAACTAATAATAAAATAAATGATTACTATCCTTAAAATTATTATTGATTTATATAAATGAATATTGAGAAAGGAGTTGTTGAGTTGACTTGTTTCTTTATCGTGTTTAGCTAAATAAAGTCATGAAAACTATTGCATCCTTTTTAGGTCTCTGGAGACGTCAGCACTTAAGTTGCTGCAACCAAGTCGCTCGCCTGCATTCCCCTCTTCCGCTTCAATTTCCCCTACCTCTTACTATGAGTATTGCGATTGCTATTCTAATTTAAAAGATTTATCCCCCGGGAGCAATGGTCCAGCTTCTCAGTTGATGAATTTAAAGCTAAATGCTGTTGAATGTCAAAAATGTTGAAAATTTCTGTGCTTTCCTTTAGCTGTGAAATTTGCATAAAATTAGCATTAAAGAGCGAGCAATATTTTGTATGCTTTCTCTTTATAATTTTCTTCACAAAATCAACTACGAAACAAAATTAGAATTTAATACAGAGCACAGAAAGAAGGAGAGCGGCAGAATAGTATAGATTTACATGGGAGTATTAATTCAAAGCTAAGCTGCGAGCTATGTAAGCAGCCTTGGAGATGCGCAGGACATGTATGTATAGTATGCCCTGTGTGATGGGAATAATAAATGTGAGCATTAATGAAATTATGTCTAGGCAACGTCAACGCACTGTCATATCGACTGTCACAGCGCACATGCAAATCACGCATACGCAGAGTATGCATATCAATATTTTCTGCTGCTGTTTCTGCTGCTTTTGCCTTTGTTTCTGTTAAATTTTTTATCTGGATAACAGACATCTGTCAACGCTGCGTGTATCTTGATTTGTCTGTCTGTCAATCAATTTCAGCTGTCACAGCAGTATCAATTAAAATTGTTGTCTGGCTGCATAAAACAGCGAAAAATTAACAGCAAATAAAGATGAAAATTGGTTTTCAAATTGAAAAATGCCTCTAACTTGTGCTTGTGCATTTGCCGATGTCAGGGATAGTTCCATTCCTACCTGACAACTCAATTTCCCCTTTGGTTAATCTTTCAATTTGGTAAACAGTCACTTGGGTGTGTGTTCAACTTTTGAAAATTTTAACTAATCCGCTTGCAACATATGCAGCATCTGTGGCATGTGGCATTGTTTGTCCACGATTCAGGTGCCACTTCCACTGCTGCTTCAAGTGATTTCCGTTGGGTAAGCCCTCGCAGGCGTTGCTTTCTCACATACCAATGAGGCGGGCTTTCAGCTAACAGCTTTCAGCTAACTGGGCCATTTTCTCTGTCTGTCTGCCAACACGCAATGCGCATTTTAAGTATAATTTAAGCACATTTTCAATGTGGCCAGGAGATACTCGTAACTTGCCCCATGTGCTGACTAAAAGCCATCAAGTGAGCGGAAAATGTGTCATTGGAAATGTGAAACTGAAAAGTTGCATGTACAACAATTACCATGTTTATTGATAAAAGTTAACAATGTAATAAATCAATTGATATATATATTTAAAATATAATTTTTACATTATTAAAAGGGCGAACCCCATATATTCATATTCAATGATGGAATGCGATATAATATCGAATTTATCGCGAGAAGTCAAAGTTTACAATGGCCTAAAAACTATTTTGAAATGATTGTGAAAGGCAGAAAGAGGCATATTCAACAGTCGAGTTGTTCTCGTTTTTTGAAACCAGTAAAAAAAGTGAACAAAAGTTTTTTGTGGATATTGGATATTGTAGTCTTAATTGTTTGCACCTTTGTATTCCTGCTTCAACTGGTACAAAACTTGTTGTATCGTGTATCACCCAGTCCGAGGATATCCTTCAAACTGTACACTTGAAACCAATTAAAATTTTATATCCTTCGGAATTGGCAGCTCTTTTAAGTCAGTTGCCGTGTAAAATTTTAATTGAGCTGGCTGCCTTGATTAATTGACAAATATAAACCATTCACCTTCTCTCTTTCTCTCTATTTACTTTTAATGACAGCCACAGGTGCGATGTTTACCAGGCGAATTAAATAACAGTTCCCTCTGCTCCTGTTTCTAATCCCTACAGCTTTTACCTTTCAGTGTGCTGAATGTTCGCTGCAGTCGTTTAATCACCAGTTTCCAAATTAGCAGCCCATTCAAAAGGCAGCGGGCAGCTGGCTTAAAAACACTTTCATGTTATGCTTGAGTAATGCCCATAAATAAGCCAAAGGGTCGCATTCGCATAAATTTGTCGAAGCCCCTTTTGCAGCAAATGTGGGTTAGCACATTTGCTTCGATTGGGTTTACTTCTACAAATAGCTGTCGATGTTGTAGATGCGAAAATATTCTTGAAATGCTCTCAAATAAACTTAAATTTGCTCGTCTCTCTTCTCGCTTAGCTGAAAACAAAAGGCGCAATAGTTGCTGAATTCGAATGCTCTGCAAACTCTGAATTGACTACGGATTCAATGAATTTATTCATTAGTTCGCTTTGATATGCACTTTGGCAAACCCTCCCCTGGCCTTGCCTCTGCCACGCCTCAGAGTTACACACCACAGTAAACAAGCAAAGTTAAATACTATTTGCCACATGGCAACACTTTACACTGAACCAAAAACGAGCATATTTCAATGTAAATTAAAGAGACTCTTCGCAGCATCATCGACTAAGATTCTTCTACTTCTGAGCATATATGTAAGTTAAAAAGACAATTTGATTTGACCTTTTGTAAACAAATATGCAACACATATATATTTTATCCGCTATATTGATATATTTATTCTAAAAAATATTTATAAGGATGTGTAAATATAGCTCTAATCATACGATTAATTATAATGCAGTCAGCAAAAGCTATAAAAATTCAGTCTGTCTGCAAAGTCTTTTCCCAAAGTATTGCCAACTATTAACCCAGTGTGCAGCTGCCAGAAATAGAATGTATGCATATGTGTGTGTGTGTTTGAAGAGAGATATACAAGTTGCATTCACACACCCACACACATTTCACATGAGTTACACACATGAGTTGCCAACTTAAAGGCTTAAAGGTGTGTGCGCCTCGTCCCGGTTCAGCTCAACTAATGCGATTTATTTTTATGGCCAATTTGCTTGATTAGGTTTCGATTTTCATGCGCTCGTTGCACTCGCCACAGTTTTGCAGCTGAGTTCATTAAAGTTGCCCAGCAACAGAAAAGTTTGAGTTGAAAAACGGCAGCTGCTAAACGACCGAACTTTCCACTCATTCAACTTTCCCTTGCTGTTAATAATGCGCCAAATGGAAAATTAATTAATATTTGCCTAGGCCAAGGCAACAAACAACAACTGGTTTGGCTTGAACTGAATTGAAGTCTCTGCCAGTGCCGCACACTCAATTGAATAGCCAACTGTTTGTTGTATGTACATATGTATATACTACACACAAATATACTCGACTTTGTTGTTGCACGAAAGTATGCAACAAAATTGTTGAGTGACTAGATGGCAAACCTATAAACTAAAGCAGTCATAATACGCCTAAATAATGCTCTGATATCAGCTGAAAGAAAGTTATCAGTTATATTTTTTTTAAAAACAAATATTTTTAAATAAGAATTATTTTGCTAAAAAAGAACAACTGTTTTTACTTAGATTAAAGTTATTAAGATTAAAGTTTTTTTAAAGATACTTACAAAAATGTCAAAAAATAAAAATTCTTATATGAATTTTAACTTATGTATTGATACTATGATTTTTACCAACTTTAAGTGCAGAGTGTAGAAATGTCACTTTGGTGACTCTCCGAACGACTTTGGGGGCGTTGGAAGTGCGCGGGAGGGGAAATACCGCATGGCATTATGACATTTATGTGCCATAAAAATATGCTGCTCACTTTTGTGGTCCATCGTGCGTGTGTCTTTGTCGTTTGCCTCCGCAAGGCAGGAACTAAAAAAGTGTCACACAGCAGCATAATGGGAATGTGTGCGTAAGGATGTGTATTTGAAAGTGTATCTGTGGAATGCAAGTGCATTTGTGTTCGTGTAAAACATTCTATGGCATATAAAAAATTCCGCTGTGTCACCCACAACCCAGGAGAGATAGACCCTGGCTCTTCCCCAAAATTAGGTGTATGTTCGAACCGAACCCTTCAACGAGGGCCAGGAAATGTTGTCAGCATTTTCTCTTTTTTACTCTTCACTTTTTATTATATTTTTATTTCTATGCATGAATTGTGGAGAACGCTGCAATGCTTTTCATATTACGCATACGCCGTGGGGGACACTGCAGAAGAGAAGCCGGTGGCGTTGGCATGTGCAATTTCTCCGGCTTAATTAAAATAGCTTCGATATACATACTGTACATACAGAGTCCATGGAGCATAAACTAAAAGTGAGCAAATTTTCTATGGCAACTTGTTAGCTGCTGATCACAAAGTAATCACGATAAAGGCAATAGCAATAGCAATAGCAATAGCAATAGCAAGGGCATCGCCATCGGAAACGTGACTAAATCAGTTTTGCCAATAAGACACGGAGCCAGCCAGCGGATGCAAGGAGTCAGGAGGATGCCAGGAGCGATTGCTTGGCTGGATGCGTGTGGCCAGCAAAGATGAAGATACTATAAATATAAAGTATAAGAACACGACGCTTCTACGACGGCATTGAACTGTGAAATGACTTCATTAGTGAAAATATTGTTGCCTTGTTGCCCTGATGCGGAGATGAGAAGAGACTTTGCTCTGGAGTAACTTGAAGCAGCCATGATTTATTGCGTGAGTCCACACACACACACACAGATACACACACATATGTATGTATTAAAATATTGTATATGACAGAGGGTAGAAACACGCCTCCTAAAAGCGACCCCACACAATTTCACACATTTCCTCAGTTTGTATGCGAAATTTTATGTAAATTTAACAAGGCCATAACCGAAAGGCAAAAAGTTGGTCATACGAGTATAAAACATAAAGCGCAAATTAATTGAGGCAAAAAAGGAAAACGGGATTGCAACGACATGTGGGTAATGGAAAATTGGGGGCCGCTCTGTTGCCATTGGGCAAATTTTATCCTCTTTTCTTTTTATGGTGACTGGGCAAAGGGTCGGAAGTGGCAGGAAGTGGCTGGCAAAAGCAAAAGGAGAAGCTACACGATGCTTGATTCCGGTGTTTGCTTAGGTGCTGTAATTATCTTATGATATGGCTAAAATTAACTGTAACTGGGTCTCAAATCCAGCATATAACATAAAGCTTTTATGTAACCAAATAGCACACATTAGCTATAATGCTATGTTTAAATACTCAGGGACTAACTAATATATAGTAAACATCGTTGTGGGCTTTATATTTCTTCTACATTTTCTATTCATTAAGTTTTTGTTTTCCCTAATATTTACTATGTAATTTATGCTTTTTTCTCCCTCTCTAATATTATACTTATTCTTGTATATTGTTGGCCGCAACTTTCGTAGGCAAGGTTATTATTTTTTATTTCCTTTTTTTTATTATTATTTTTGAATCTTGCATATATTTGCGTCGCGTCCTTGTTGTCCTTGAAAGGAAAAGAATGAGTTCTGAATTCGATACCCATTTCGTTATTTTTTGTGCACCCTGTTCATTTCTCTTATTAAATCACCCTCGTCAATCAAATGCGTTGACATGCAACGGACACGAAGCTTGGGCTCAGGGCCAGCTTCAGATTATTGTGCTTAATAAAAAATTAAGTGCAGGGTTCAAAGTTGAAACATTCGCCATCTGCTTTAAGTAAAAACACAGAGAGCACCAAAAATCGCTCATACGCCACATTTATCGCGTTGCCCATGCACGTCACGTTTCAATTGTTTCACTGTGCGCGTGAACAAACATGTAGGAAAAAAAATATTAAGATATAGAATAAAATACCATACATATTACACATGGGTGCGGAGAAGTCAGAGGGCGGTCATGGCAAGGACAAATGCCAACAAGTGCGAGGACATAAACGTTATCATTACATGACTACCCGTTGTTACTCTCGTAGCACCAGATCGATAAAAAATGAGGGACAATTGTTGATTTAAAGTATAGCAAAATTAAATATAAATAGTCCGTTGGATGCTAAGCAAAGACAAAAATAGAATTAGATCAGCTTTAAAGCTATTGTGTTATAATTGTACTGAAGACAATGTAAATACATACATGTTAAATTATATTTGCAGTTAAGAGTTAGCTTATTCTATTAAAAGTAGCATTCTTTATTCCAGAGCCAAGCTTGGCTAGGAAATTAATAAGTCAACAAGATTTTATATTGTATATTTTTCAGACAAGAAACTAGAAAGCATCCTAGCCAAATTATACCCAAGTCGAATTACTAAATAAAACATACTTTTTAGGCTAGCTGCAAGTTTTTAGCAAAATGGGATACCTGAAATACTGGACATTTTTATAGTAAATTCATAGCTTCAGAGTCAAGAAGTGTCCTAATTGAAAAGTCTAACTCGACGAAATTCCTAAAACGTTCGAGCAATGTGTTACACATTTTATTACAAAATGAAAATACCCTCTGTAAGGGCATATATGTACACTAAGAAGCGCACAAGTGTAAAAAGTTTTATGTCCGGCGTAAACTTAATTATTGAATGGACGACGCTTTTGCCTGCACCATCAACGAAGGAAGCGGAAAAACTGGAAGCTGGAAACTGGAGAACAGGTGTGCACAGCAGCCGAAGCCACATTTTGTATATTAAATATCCGACTTAGAGAAATTTTAAATTGAAAAACTTTGACCAACACACAAATTAAAAAAGGCCACATCCAATCTTGCCCCTCGGTTGCCATTCAGAATAAAATTCAACAATAAATCCGTTGGGCTTTAAGAGTTTAAAAAGTACAGAACGCAAAGGAAGCAAGACCAATAGGTATAAGAGGTAAAAAGAGAGGGAGAGGGGAAGGGAGAGGGTGAATGAACGATTGCCAATAACTATACCTGTCACATGCAGCAACATGTTCGATTCCACTTCCATTTGTTGCACAAACTTTAAAAAGTCACGTGCCGCAAAACTGATTGCGTCGATTACAAAGCACGTAGTCGAGACAGCACGATTAGTAGATACCCTGTAGCTGGACTCTGTTATGTAGTACATATTAATCAGGGGTGCCACAGAAATCGCTTTCGCTTGAATTTCACTTAAATTTCAGGTTTAAGTACTGAGTCCTATCGTAAACGATTTTATTTTCAGTGTCGACCACAAGTAAATCAAATATATACCCAACTTTAATGAATGCAAGTTATTACATTAAGTAAATAAATAAAGTATACACAAATATATTTGAATTGCGGAGAATTCATTTAAAAAAACATGCCAGTAACTTGACTTAATCGAGCAGTAAATCATGCAAATAATTTTTTTAATTTATGACAGCTCTGAAATGCAAATGAGGGAATTTAATTACGAATAATTGGCGGCGGGCGTCATTATTATTTTCCAAAGGAATAAAATAAATATAAATTCGGTGGGATGGACTCAGGAAATAAGGATTACGCATTCAGTTTAGATATTCAAATAATTCATTGGAAAATTTTATAAATCTATCTTTTTACTGACTGATGTTTGATGAGTTCCTGCTGAAATTTGATAGTTAGTAAAAGACAGTTCGTAAGAGTCGAAAGGAAAGTGATCTTTATTTCTTTCAGTGCATAAACTACGCAAGTTAGTGACATAAAACAAATGAAGCATTCGCTTTCAGGCATGTGCTGCGATAAGAATTAGAGTAGAGTCCTTGAATAATAGTACCAATAAAGTTACAATTTAGTTTAAATAAAATCATATTAGATTTGATAGCGTAGAGTTGGAAAACTTTCGAATATATTGTACTATGGATAATGATTATTATTTTGGTTCAACGATCTTCGATTCGCAATCCATTGGATCTATATCCTGCTCAATGACCAAGGTATTCTTTGAAATAATGTTTGCCAACTTGGTAACAGACTCCGATTGGGGCTGATTTATAAAACATCTGGTCGTAGAACGCTTGCGAATATCCGCTTCTTGCTGTTGCTTCCTATGTATATCACTTAGTCTAAAGGCTTCGAGGAACTCATTGAGCTCCACCTTGCCATCCCCGTTGAGATCCATCATTCGGCATTTTTCCAGCATTTCGGCTTTCGAGTAAACACCAGGCATGTGGGCGACCAGGAGATCAATGGCCTTCTCGAACTCGTCCAGGGTTATTTCCCCTAAAGGTGAAATGGTCCAAGTCATTTATAATTCTGAATGCAACTGAAGATAGTCAAACCTGAGTTGTCGGCATCTATTATATTGAAAATGGTCTCCAAGCTGGACTTGTTGGCATACAAAGCATCCATAACTGATGTTCCATCAGCCTCAGCTTCCATCTGTGTAATAGAAGGGAATTTATAGTTCGAGCTACAAGTGGCTGAGAATTGACTCACAATAACATCAGTGTCCAGGAGATCCAATGTTCGGAAGTAGTTCACGTTTTGGCTATCGGTGCCCGGAGCCAGTTTGTCGCGAAGCAGACGCCAGGGTAGCCCCAACTTGGTCACGTTTTCCATGACGTGGCACCACTTTGAGATCGTTATACATCCTTTGTCGTCGGGATCGTACTTCTTAAACTCCGTCTCCAGCTCGTCCCGATGCTCGCGCATTCGCACCGCCAGCTCCTTCAGGGCGGCACTCTCCACAATCCCGACGCGCTGCTTGAATGTGAGTCTCTTGGCCTGAGAGGCAGCGGACACGTACTGGACGAATCGGGGCACAAGTTGGCTATTGAGCCGCATATAGGCACCCTTGTTGGACCCCATGGCATAGTAGTTTGAAGCAGAGAATATGGTAACGACCTAAGCGAATAAAGAGATACATAAATATCTATGTCTGTTCAATGAATATGAATACTATTCACCTTGTTATCGTGTGTGTACTCGTGTCCATTTGGCTTGCACTCGTGCGACCTTATCACGTAGCTCAGACGATGCCGCTCCAAGAATTTATCGGTTGTGTCCGGACCAAACCAGACACCAGCTCCTCGCAGCGTATTCGGTATACAGCCCGGCACAGTCTGTGGATCGCTCCACATTATGTCGAAGATCTGTGCAAAGAACATACTTGTATGAGGTTATAGTTATACGTAATCATAATTGACTTTACCTGTTGCCACTCGGCCTTGTCCAGAGGCTGGGCTTCTGTGAGAGGCGGCCGTAGAATTGATACATACTGCAAATGAAATAATATTTGAAAAAAAATTAAGAAAACTAATCAAACTATTATTATTATAAAGGCTTACCTTTCCTCTATCAAGGCTCTTAATTAGATCCAGATCGGTGTTGTCTGAGAATCCGCCATGCACAATCAGCACGCGATTGTTTAAAATTGATCCCAGCGGAAGCCAGCGATAGACCTCATCGATAAGCCTCAGCAAACGTTTGTAGTTGCGCTGTGAAGAGTTTTTGATAGAGCTAATGTGTTGAAGCGATGATAAATGGACATACTCACTGGATACTTGCGCTCAACCTCGCGACTAAATCCGTACCGAGCGTTCATAACACTATCCTCGTGGTTGCCTCGATTAAGGAAAACGGCATTTGGAAACGCCAGATGGAGGGACAACAGCAAAAGCAGCACCTCTAGTCCCTTTTTGCCCCTATCCACAAAGTCACCGTTGAAGACATATGGATTACCTTTGGATGGTAGTCCATTCTGCAAAGCATTTACTTTAAATATGTAAGGAATTACTTTCGAATATCCGCCTCTATTCTCACCTTACAAAGAACTACCAACAGGTCGTCTAGTTTTCCGTGCAGATCGCCGCAAACAGTCACCTGCTGGGAGACCGCAGTCGATACCATCGATAGGTTCGGCATCTGTTTGAGGGACTTTGCCGCTTCTCGGAGTATCAGAGCCACATACTTGGGATGCAAGCGGTTGCTCTGTAATGAATTAATTCAATCACTTTCTGCTCTCATTTATACATATTTACCATCGACCTACCCTTTTCTTGCGGAAAACATCAATCAGAAGGTCTATGTGACTCTTCATTATGGGTAGTTCTATTCTGGTAGACACGATATCGCCAACTTCCTCCGCTAGGGCATCTTTTTCTTCCAAAACAGAAGCTACATCGAGTTATTTTAGATATTAAATATTTATATTTTTTTCCATCAATATGTATAACTGATCTTACTGGATTTAGAGGTTGGACTTTTGTTCCCCGTTTCAACAGCCTGTGGCATGTGCTTGATAAGCTCATTGAAAAACTTATACAACTGTAAATAAATACAAATACGGTAGTAATACTTTAGTCAAGAGTTTACGATTAAGAGGTGCGCTCAATATAAAAATGAAGATATCTAAAGAGAGAATACTAGGGTTTGACAAGGGTTATACATTAACTCTGAATTACATTTTAATTATATTGATTTTAAGGCCTCACTTTTATCGAGTTGACAGTCATATCAAAAGCAAATTTAGTTAGATTTTTACAGTTTTGATCAATTTTCTAAGTCATTGGAAATTCCAATTTGGAATCTCACTTGCACAAAGTATATAGCCTGGTAGCAAATCATGAAATCGATAATTTATTTGACTATTAATCGATTTAAATCAATACATAGATTGTCAAAAATCAACAGCTCACTGAAGATTCTTTATCGTAGTTCATGTGCAGAATTAAGTTGTGCTTATTTAGGCAGGAGTTAATTTAATGTAAATGCTTGAGATTTAAAATTTTAAATTTTTGAATAAATAAGAATCCCCCTTTATAAAAGTCGATATCTTTAGACAAGAAGTTATTTAAGCGAATTTAATTAAGAAGCATTATCAAAACGGCATTCCGTTTGGAAATCGGAAATCTCATAGTGTTGTTTCACTAACTATGACACAAGAAATTGATTTCAAGTTAAAACTTGAGTTTACAATTTTTTAATTTTTGAAATGCACAAGTGGGTGCCTTTTGAACTAAAAATCGATATCCTGTTACTTTTTGGAGATACTTCGGCATTTCGTTTAATTTCATGTCGGTTTTTACATTTTGATATGAAATTCGATTCACCGTTTGAATTTACACACTAGCTAATATTAAATAATCTAATAATAATCTCACCTCGGCTTGGTCCTGTTCGCTGGCATACTCCAGGTTCTGGAATATCTGCCAGTTACAACGCTTTCTCATTTCTTGTTGAGCCTGATGCTGACGATACCATTTCTGGATAAATATTGCCGCTCTGATTGCTGAAAATTAAGACATTTTATAAGCATTATGAAAAATTTAAATTAATCGAACATGTTAATGCAAACGTCATATTGTGATCATAAATTTGACACAATTTAAAAGCTTATCGACGACTTAAAAAAAGAAATATTATTCTCTTTGCAATTTTAATCAGTTAAATAATTTAGTGATAGTAATCGTAAATAAGTAGGAAATGTCCCCATCTTCTATTGCTTAGATTAGATTAAAGTGAATATATAGAACATATATGTACATGATTAATTGCTCAAATCATGTTAGGCAATTTCACAGCTTAAATGCTCATAAAGTTTGTTATGTAATTACTTGCCGTTGTCATCCATTATTATGTAATATCCGCTAGAGTAGTAATAGCTATGTTTAGTAAACTCTCAAAACAATGTTATGTAGTAAAAAAAAAGTCCTTGTGTCATTTATTATGCTTATCACATCGTTCACTAGTTTCCACTGTTTTGAAAGCGTGTACTTTAAGAGGTTGACCTCGTTTTGGTTTAAATTCCACGGACTGCGCTTAAGTATATCGATTTCTGCTTGGACTTTAACTGCTTTGCTTTATTTTGTTTTTAATGAAATTGGGCAAGTTGGTTATTCGCACTGAGTTTCGGCCAATAAAATGTGGGCCAAGCTATTTAATGGTTAACTTGTAACTACCAAGCCTTAGATGTATGTATATATATTGTATATAGAATTATGGAAAACACTTTCTTTGTTGTACACGCGAGATCCAACGCAAGACTGGGACTTGAACGGGTAGGTTTCTGTGCTCAGTGCTCTTAGCTCTGCTTTCAGTTTTCTGTTTTGTGCGTTGCTCGTGGTTTTCTATTTTGCCACCGCACAGTCGTAATACTACCAACTTGTGTCAGAGTGTGTGCTTTTATTTGACCATGCAAACAAACACAGACATACTTTGTGACTGTGCGTATATGTATTGAAGGGGCCAGGCCGGTCGATATGGGCAGTGGCCAGTGGCCACCCTTTGGTCAGCCAGGGCTGTGGCTGTCTTCGGCTTGTAAACTAGCTGGTGCCACAAATTGCGGCACACACACATTTTACAACCACACAATAGTTGAAAGTGACTAATGTGGAAATAAGGTCGATACTAGATTCTTTACTTTTCCCATTTCTTTTGCAACGCGAAAACAAAAATCGCAGGAGCAGAAAAAAGAGCATAAGTAGTTCACTTGCCGCCTGCTCTTAGACTTACGAATGCGTCAAGAGCCATCAACTTTTTGGCAAGTACATACATATCGATCCATTTTCGCGAGAAAACTCGAAGAAATTCACGAGTGTGTATGATGACATTTTGGTTTGTTAACTCCCATAACCATACTCACATCTCTCGGCCTGCATTGGACTCTTGGGTCGCTGCGGTTTGCGGAAGCACTTTGGACCTTTCCTGTGGAACAACTGCAGCAGACTGGAGGTCCGTGTGGTTGCCTCTGGGTGAGGCTGTCCCTTGGACGCCAGGTCCGACATCCGACTCGACGAGGCGTCTTCCACGGAGGAGCTGCGTCGCTTTCCACCGCCTGCCTTTTGCAGACAGCCACAACTACACAGCATGTTTTGTTTTAGCTTTGGCTATGGCTATGGCTATGGCTTTGGCGGGATAAGCTCGGGCAGGCGGTAACCTCCGACCAGCGCGGTCAATTTGGTGACGTTATGCAAATAGAAACCGCACTTATGGGTCTACTGGGCTCACCTGGTCACAGTACATCTACTGTGCCCACCTTTCTCATTGGCGTCACGGTCTGCGTTAATTGCAGCTCCACACACACACACACACACACACACACACACACAATTCACTGGATAGGTTCGGACTTATGTCACTCATGCATGAGTCTACCTTGAGGTTTACTTTAGTACTGACTGTGCATGCTTCTTCGCCTCACAACGTAACATGATACGCCCGGACTTGCCCCGAAAACACATTGTCCGTCCTTCACCCAGTGCCGGGCTCTTTGTAATGCCTTATACCGGTTGTTCGCTGTGCTCTGTGTTACTGCTGAGAGTGTATGCTGGCTGTGGGTCCATAAGGGTGGAAAATGTGTGGAAAACTGTTGCACGAAACTTTTTTGTTGTTGTCTTTGTTTGGCCTTTCATTCAACCGGCATCGAACTCATTTTAATCAACGTGTTTATCGCCGATTTCGGATGAGCACCCAGCTGGGTGGAAATTGGGGGGTCCAAGGTTGTGTATGTGCCAAAGTTTAATTTTCGAGCTATCTACCCATTTCCAAAGTCCTTTAATAACTAACTAAAAATGTGTCGAAATATTACCACGAACTTTCGTATTTTAGCAGCTCATGTTTTCTCTGATCCGTCCTAAGTTGCAGAATCTATTTATTTCTTTTCATATATTATTGTTAGATACATTATAATATATCATGCCTAATACAAATTATGGCGTACAAGCTGCTATGGCTTTATTTTAAATAAATAGTTGTTGTTCTTTCAACTACAACATAGACATGAACACGTAGGGTATCTGTTAGTCTAACACCTTTGATTCATTTATGGCTTCCGAAAATGTTGACAATGCCCGTCACGGTGCTAAAACAAGGCAGAAAACAAAGTTTGCTTAAGGCGTTTACCCCACATTCGTACACAGAATCGATTCAGCGCTAAATTCGGTCATAACCGCAAGACATTTTTCTCTCAGTGCACTCGTAAAAGTGATGCCGTGTCAGCAGAGGCAGCGACAGCGACAGCGACTGAGGCAGCGGCAGAAGGCAGAGACAGAGCAATTATAGCACATACACGAACGCCACAGCCAGAATTTCGAAATAGCACGACAAGCTGCGTGCAACGGCAACAGCAACGACAACAGCAACAGCAACGGCAACAGCAACGACAACAGCAACCGAAACAGCAGCAATGCCAATGTTACGTATACGTAATTCTCGTACATACATGTATACGAATGCGAGTGCGAATACGTATAATTACGTATCACGTATACGTATGACCCCCAACGCGTTTGGCGCTCGCGTTCCGTCTTGTATGAAATTCCGATACAAACTGAAAGCACGGAAGTCGCTGTGGCGACATTGCAAAAACAAAAGCATGAAGCAGAAGCAGAAGCGTTAGCAAAATCAGCTGTGGAGCAAATCGTTGAAAAAAGAAATGTCCGAATTGAGTCAAAAAATCGATATCATCTGCGAGCGAAATAGGGTAAATCAGCTCTTTCTATTTGCCGAGCCGAGCGGAGCTGAGCGGAGCGGAGAGTGGAGAGGGAAATTGCTCTTGCTTAAAGCGTTTCTTGTTGTTTAAAGAGCTTTCACGTCTTCGCTTTACATAACAATCAGACTTGGCTGAGAAATGCCTCTGAGGCATAGATGCTGCTAAGCTTTAGAAGCAATTGTCGCTCGGATTATATTTTGGTGCTCATCAAACACTATAATTGTCTACTCTCAGCTGTGGCTTGAGGGAAGAAGCCCGCTGTCTGCTTATTTAGGATGCCAAACACTTGCTTGCTTATTTAGGACTCGCATCCGCGCAAGTCAATGCCAAGTCGGAACTAACTGAAGTCCCTTGGAGCGAATCTGCTGATGGCCCTAAAGTCAAGGCCATTTGATGTTGTTGCCCAGACAACGCCTTACATTAGCACTTGGATGTGGGAGTGTTGCTTGATGTCATTAAAGTTTTCATTGCTTGATTTGACATGGACCAAGGACGAGTCAAAACATGAAGCATTTGTGTGGCTGCCCCAGCAATTTAACTGCGCACTTCTCTTATTACTCGATGTTGCTGCCGAATGCGATGGGTGTTGAATCGCCTATCTGTTTACGACTAACTTGTCTTTCACTTTTTATGGCCTTAAAAAAAGTTCAACGCCCATTTGGGAGCATCTCCATGGCTTGTTTAACATGGCCAACGACGAAGCTCTTTATGAGCCCTAAATCTGAACTTGTCAACATGATAATCATGTTGTAACCATACAATAGCTATGCCAAATTATGCAGAAAAGAACAACTCGAAAAGCAAAACTCATTTTCTGCGCTTGCTGCATATAAATTATCTGAGTAGTTGCATTTGCGGCTCAGCTTAATCAGAGTATTACGCGAATTCCTGTGGCACCATCATCGAGACTCGACTCAAGGCCTCCTCGAATTCAAGCACTTTTGGCCAAAAGTATTAAAACTTTTTTCGCCTGCCGCATCCTTTGATCCGAGGGATGCTGCAGAGACGTGCCAGATATGCGCTGAGTTTGAGTTCTTTAACGGCTCTCCGTTCGCCATTCGCCTTTTAGCCATGTCCCGCTTAACTGCCGCGAAAATGCTGAAATTCTATGGCATTAATTTTTAAATAGTTTTCTGGCGCCGCCAGTGAGAATAGCCGAGTGCTGTGGAGGGCGGGATTGAGTAAAGAGGGCGTAAGTAAACGAGGAAAGCGTGTGGCAGCATCTGCAGCCATGTGGCCATGTGGCATGCATGCCAGAGCTCGTGTGCGGCATGCCACAGCTGTTGCACGGCCTTGCATGCCACGTCGAGGATTAAGACCCAAATTAAAAGCTTTTTAAAAGTAAATTGCAACGGGCCATGGCACACGCCCCGAAACTGTCCTGAACTGTTTACCTGGCCAAAGTGGCATTAACACATTGACTGACAGCCATATTTATTGCCCTTTTTATTTTAACGCTTAACCTGGCATACAGTCCGATTAACTGGTTGAAGACTGTGAAGAATAAAATCTTGTTTTGTTCCGTTTCAAACATCTTTAAATATAAACTTCAAAATGTGTGCTGAAATAGCAAGAAATTCCGGTTTATATATAACTTAGTCTGAGTCAGTAATCGCTCAGCTGTTTCCGTGGTGTAGCGGTTATCACATCTGCCTAACACGCAGAAGGCCCCCGGTTCGATCCCGGGCGGAAACAGGATGTATACTTTTTTGTTTAACGGAAAATAATTTAATTTTTAATTTTTTTAATTTAATGTTCGACTCTGCAATCAGTTTCAAAAGTTAAATTGTTTATCAATCCAGCTTGACATGCGCATTTTCATAAAATATTTTTTCGCAATATTTCTGACACTCGTAATAAAGTTTCTCAAATCTGTTTAATTAAATCGAATAAATAAAATCAATTCTCTGCCGCACATTTTTCTGTGCAACTTTAATCTTATGAAAATATTTTGTGTCTGCTTTACCTAAAATTTTTTTAATAAGCAAGGGTTTCTACAATGCTCTGACAACCCTATCTGTCCGTTGTAATTTTATAAATACATCTTGACCAGACCAGTAAACTTAGTACACATATCGAGACTATGTTCTGTCAATACCCTAAATATAATTAAATACCATCTTAAATTCTTCTATTATTCTATTAAATAAAAATGTGAGTTATTCGAAGCTGAATATGTTGCTCTTTAATTGTGGGCACTAATCCTGTGATTAAGTATATAGTTAAAATAGTTTAGCTTAAACTTGGTGGGCTAATTTACAGCCGCAGGTAACGACTGGGCGAACTCAATTGGTCTAAGCGTTTGCCTGGATGACATTTAAAGAAACGTTTTGCTTCTTGGCCATTTTTATTGCCTGCCATTTTACAAAATGGTGCAAACATAAAAAATGGCTGGCACGCAATGCGGCAACTTGTTGGCTCTCAGATTTAAGCCGCTTCGCTGAGGGGAGCTTTGAATTGCGGCACAAGTTATTAGGGCCCTAAGGCGACTTTTGTGGGCTGGACTAAAGAGACTGAACGAGTGAGTTGTGGGGTTAACTTGTCCTCTATCCCATTTGTATGCACGCTCACGCAACATCAGCCCCAAGCAAACTTGTAAGCGAAGGTTTCCTAAGTATAGTTTAATAGTTGTTTGACCGGGTAACTTTCTCCCTCTCTTTACCTCTCCTTGCTGCATTTCTTGCCTTTCGCTTTGACAGCTCGCGACTCGATTTAATGCAAATTAAAACGTTGCAGACGCCACAAATTTGCCACGGCAAAGATTAAATTGAGCTTGTCGACTCCCCAAAATTTAAACTCAAGCCCAACTCTGAACCTCTTCTGTTAACTGAAGTAGCTGCTGTCTGATTGCATTACGAAGAAACCGCTGCCAAAATGTTTGTTGTACTTCAAGAGTCGTCAGTTCCGTGAAGCACCATTTGTCAATTGTTTTTTGTTGTTAACACGGGTCTTGGGAGCAGACCTTTTGCCTATCTCGACCAAGTCCTTTGAGTGATGTCAATTAACGTGACAAGCTCCAAGATCTTATTTGCGCTTTCCAAATACAGATAGTGACTGAATACACCAACAACAAAATGAGCTCATTTTTAACCATTATAGAAACGGTTAAAGAATAAAAGAATTTCGTATGCTGATTTGACTCGCGTAGAGAAAACCATTCAACTATGCAACTAAGTATGTAGGGCTGTTGTTAAAGCTTCAAGCAATAAATCATTTAAGTAAGCCAAAATAAAGTATATCACAGTGGACATGGTAGACGGTCAAAAATTCAAAATGTAAATCTATCTGTCCATTTAAGCCAAACCGATTTGCATTTTGCAGTACAGTATAGTAATTAGTATTAAGCATTAATATTAGTTGCTTGTCCAATTCAACATATTCCACAATTTATTGACTTGCATAGGTAAAAAACATTCATATTTTACTGTTCCCTTAAATATTCTACATTTAATTTGTAACTTCTTTGTTAATAAAAATTGTTCACATTTTACTTCTTACTGCATATTAGATGACGTCAAATACAGAATGTTATTAAAAGTTATAAGCACTTATTCAATATACGTTCAGCTATTTTTGAATTGGATACAAGAATTATATTATAGAATAATCAATTCATATTTAAATCATATAATTAGTTAAACATGTTTAATCAGATATTTGATAATTTTGGACTTCTAAAAGTTCTAAATAGCTTTCAAACTTTAATGTAGAATAAAAGCAGACACAAATATTATTTTAAAATCGAACCAAAATCTTAGGTTCAGAGGTGTATATAAACCGGTTTCCGAACCGAACCTTAAGCATTCTCTATTGCTCAAATCCTCCGAACCGAACCTTTACCAAAATTTAAGTGGTTTGCAGCCTTGTCTATAACTTAATCAAGTTAATCTTTTACTTCATTTCCGCCCCTGACTGCCGTAGGTATTTTGTGCGTCAAGTTTGAGTTTGAGTCTGCGTTTGGAGTTGGTATCTGGTATTTGCGGTTATTTGGTAGAATGTGCTCGTATTTGCATTAGCTTGCTGTAGTATTTGCTTCGACACGGTGGTTTTCAGGGATTAGACATTGGCTTGCGGTTCCTGTCTGCGGCTTGTCTTATTGCCAACTGTTGTCTCTGTTGTCTGTCTTTCCTCTCTGGGTTTCTTGCTGTTGTTCATTTGTGTCTGCTGTTCGTGAGCAATTTAATTGAATTATTTGTGCGCTGGATACTTTACTCCGCCTGTGACAGCTCCTCTAATTAGTTGTTGGCCAAAGGAAGCAAAGGAGTCCAAGGCTCAGGTAAATGCGTTTAATTAGTCCGCCTGCTGCCTGAGAATGAAGCTAAACCGCAGTAGGGTTAAGCTGCTTAACGTTGGCTAACTGTCATTAGGCCAACAGGCAAAGCGATGCCATCCATTATCCTCAAATGCTGTGCCATAATCCAATTGATTCTGCCTTCTGCCCTTCGCCGTTCGCAATTCGGATGCGTTCGCTGTGCACAAAATCAGAACGTTTAAATTAATTTCATGTGTCTTTTAGCAACTTCATCTTCGAATACCGACGAATCAGCGAATTGTATTATCAATGATAAGGGCGCATAATTTGCTTTTTGCTATGCACTCCACATATTGCCAAGGCAGTCTTTCTTTCTCCCACCCCATTCTGCGCAGATTGCTTTTTCTAGCAAATGGTGACATATTTTGTGTTGTCTACCAGGGTTGGACTAATCTTTGACTTTAATAAAGAATACATTTTTGGGACTTACTTATTCCACTTTAATAAAATATATATTTTGTTAAGCAAACGAATATCTTAATAGAAAAGCGATAAGTGTTATTACTGGGAAATTACTTTTAGTGTGAAATATAGAAACATTTGCAGTAAAAAACGACGATGAGCATTTTAGGGCTATCTTTTTAACCCAAATTATTATACTTTTGAAAATTAAATGATTAATAGAATCTTCAACTTAAATTACCATTTAAATGACTTTGCGTTCATCCTGTCAAATAGTTTAAATCAGTTTAAAAATCTTACTGAAAAATTATACTATTTAATTTAATACATTTTTGATATTACACAGTCTTGTATTCCTTTGTTATTGGAATTGTTAACTAAATGATCATTGATAATACTAACCTTGTGACTATTAGCTAACACAACAATTAGAGTTCAGAAATAAAAACAATTTAATTGCGCTAAATTGAACGTAGAGTAATTAAGAAATCTTATAAACTCATACACAGTTTTCAATAATTTGATCATCAAAAATTAATGATTTAAGTAAAGTTTATACATTTTCTAAATGAAGAGTATAATAATTGTTATTTTACTAGCAACGTGTAGCAGGTAATAAACTCAAATTTGTTGTGTGTTGATATGTATTAGAGTCTTGCACGAATCCATTCAAAACAGCAAACGAGACATTCATACACTCACATTGACCGGAATCACAGCCTACTCATCTAACCGAATAGAATAAAGTAAGCATCATGTTTATACTTTAAAGAACGAGATGCTTGCTAAGATTTGAAGTTCCGGAACATGTGAATGGGGAAAATATACAACCAAAAACAACTTTGTACTTGTGATACCGGGTATCATTCAAATGTATTTGTTAATAAAATACAAAAATTTATTAAAAAGTAAAACAAAAACAATAGTGGGCTTCCGGTAAGCGTTTTAGGTTTGGTTTAGGTTTTTTTTTAGATTTCGCAGTTAGTTGTTCACTGCTGCTCCATACATAATTTTCCGTGTGCCCAGAGCAAATCAGGGAAATGTGGTCTTACTAATTGATATCGTGAAATCAGCTCTGAGACTGATTTCGTTTTCATTTTGATTTGGTTTCAAATAGCTGTGTGACAGTTGGTGTTTACATTGGAAATCTGCGAATATTCAATAAAAACATTTTCAATGAGCAAACTTATGTTTAATACGTTCTTTTTCTGGAATTTTGTGCAATTACGCCCTTTTTTTGTATACTTTTTAGTTGTCAATCAGTTGTTTGCCCAGGCTATCAGCTATTCACGAAATCTAAAACTAATCAGTGTGCAAAAAGGGTCCTTCCGTCAACTGATTTAGATTTGGTTAAAAATAATCTAAACCAAATCTAAAACACTTACCGAAATCCCACTAATGTATATTTACTCGAAAAAAAAAACAAAATAATAACAATAAATTACGAATTTTTTAATTTTATTTTTTTTAAATTATTATTTAAAAACATTATTTCGTTAACCATGTCCGAATTTTTCGCAATATTGCATCTCTTGTCCGCTTGTCCGATATTAACTGTCTTCTCTGTGAGACGAAGGAAGGAATGCTTCTGTTGTGCTCGGCAAACGAAACAATATTGAATTTCAGAACGAAAGTTATTATAGTGCTTGAAAGTACCAAATCAACTCTAAAGTACTACCATATTTTATTTATTCGTATGCTTTTGCTGTCATTTTTTTGTGCTCGTCGAATTTTTTGTTTTCGTTTGCTGATGCTTGTTCAATGAAACATTTTTAAAACCAAGCACACTTTGTGATTGTATTTGGTTTCGTTCGTTTGAAGTAAATTTTACGGTATCAAGCATACCTGTATTTAGAGTATTTTGGAAGTAGTTCTGAACGAATGTATTCGTGCAGGCCTCTAATATGTATGTTACTATACAAAGTTAAGGCAAACAAAATTCGAAATATTTCAAATGTATAATCGCTCCAGCCCTAGCAATTACTTGTACTCACGGAGTATTCTGTGTGTCAGCCTGTTAGCTTGTCTGCGACTTGTTCGCATGTCTGTTTATTGACTTTGACTAGGCTTGTTGGACTGGTTGTCATGTCATTTGGGCCAGGCAGACTGCCATAAACACGTCGCACACGTATGCGTCATTTTAAAAATGGCGTCAGCATCACTTCCGCTGTTATTGGTAGTAAAATTTCGGGGGAATGCATTTAAATTGAATTCAAATGGAAATGGAAATGGAAATTAGAACGATGGCAACGATGCTTATGAAGTCGTTAACGCGACTGCTGCTGCTGCTGCTTTTCCTCCTCCTCCTGAATCTCCTTCTGCTTCTTATGACTCCGATGGATGCCGTTAGCAATATTGGCACATCGTCCAAAATAATTGCCGGAAATACAAAAAGAAGGCGGCACGAGCTGTGAAGCTGGCAATGGCAATGGCAATGGCACAAATGAAATCAAATATCTAGGAAAAGGAAGAGGCATCGGAAAAGATTTCCAATTTTCTCATCAAGCTGCTGATGCTGATGCTGAGAGAATGAGAATGAGAGATGTTGAGAAGCACCACAAGTATTCCGAGCTCATGTCATTGTTGTTGTCATTGTCATTGTCATTGTACGATAGTTGCCTGGCGGCTTACGGGGCGTATACTCGACCATAATTAATTACGGCTATTGTATGATTCTGATTATGCATGTGTGTGTGTGTGTGTGTGTTTGGTCCAAGTGTTTAAATGGCTTCTTTTCAATCTAAATCTCAATTGTGAACTTGGCGCCCGGGGTTCATTGACTGTCCAGCTGAGCTAAATCCAAGCAATCGCCGCAATGCAACGAGCTATAAAAGCGCAAATCCTTTGCCTGGCAAGCAGCATTCCTGCATCGAGCAGCAGACGGACCACAGCAGAGATTAGCAGCTGCAACCACCAATAGCCAAACCAAATCCAAGACCAAGACCAGGAGAAGAAGCCGCATCATCTCTACCAGCAGCTGCACTAGCATGGCCTCATTGCAGCTCCTGCTCTGCTGTGCTGCAACCCTTCTGATTGCCAACGCCTTGGAACTGACCCCTCAGCTGCTCAGCGCCGCCTCCGCCGTGAATGAGCAGGCGAGCAACAAGGTGAAGACGCAGTATACTCCGTTTCCCTTGGTGGATGATGACGTTGATGTGGAGACCGTTGAGCTGCCCCTAGATGTGGAGCATGAGGAGAATGCCGAGCAGTTGCCGCATCCAACGCGTTCGCATCATTCGCTTCCGCCTGCGTGGCTGCAGTTCGCCGAGGATCCCGTCCCGAAGCCCAGGGTCAACAACAAGGGATCCTTCTTGAAGCTGTCACTTATCGGGCAACAAGACAAGCATCCGCATGGACATGGACATGGAAGTGGACATGGAAATGGAAATGGACATGGAGGACACGGGGCGTGCACCATTGAGATAACCAGCAAAGTGCCCGGCGTCTGTGAGCCCATGGGCATGGGAGTGGGCAGTGCCTGCATCTCGGGTGAACTAATGGAGGTCTACAGTGCATCCCATTGCTCAAACTTCTAAACAGCAAAGAGTATTCTCTCCCATTCTCTCTCTTTGTCTCTCTCTCTCTTTCTCTGCCACCGACACGCTCCATTTGAAATGTTGTTGGAGGATCAAATGGAGCATTACGACTACCTGGTGATCTCTTTTTGCAAATAATGTGCACCAATTAAATTAACAACATTTGTATAAATAAAGTTTATTTAATAAACATTTTCGAAACATTCTTTTCATACTGAGATCGATCTTTAAATCTAGCTTAGCATTAAGTACAGTCATGCGTGTTAAATATCGAGTTCGAATTACATGTTAAATTCATACGTGTTGTTTTGGAAATAATCGTTGTGACTATATAATTCACTGTTGAAAGATTTGTAAATATTTAATGATTACGATTACAAAAAATCAGAAATAATCTAAAATTATTACAATTATACAAAAATAATCAGTAAAAATCTAAAATAATCTCTTTGAGTATTCGGATTATTATTGATTTTTTCTGATTATTTCTGATTATTTTTAATTATTTCTGATTACTTATGACTATTTAGTAACAATCAAATTATTTTAAACTTTCACAATCAGAGTAGCCAAAGATTTTGATTGTAATCAGAAATAATCTGAAAAAAATCAATAATAAATTATTATTTGTTATTTATGATTATTAACATTATTATTAATAATCCGACTACTCAAAAAGATTACTGTTGATTTTTTCTGATTACTTTTGAATAATTGTAATAATTTTAGATTATATTTGATTTTTGTAATCGCAATCATTAAATAATTGGGCAAATCCGGAAATAATCGTAATTTAATCATTAGTTCGACATTTAAACAAAAATTACTCGAATTACTAATGATTATGATTACTAATCATTATTTAACAGGTATTATACTAATTTTCATACAATTTATTTGCCCTAAACCTAACTTTATTTTCGTTTATTTTATAGCCCTTTTTCTATAAATAAATTTTAGTTTACTTATAAAATATCTTAATTGTGCTTAAATAAAAGTTAATTGTTATTGTTAAATTAATTAATTAATGATCATTAACAAAATATGTCGCTGAAAAACTTCAATCAAGTATCTACACGACAAAGATAGAGTTGTTTAAATAGAAATTCGACTATTAAAATTTAATTACAAAAAAACAGCTCTATTCTATAGAACAATCGGGACTAGTTGTGTTAATATCGATGTTATTTTTATTGAAAAATTTTCTAGCTAAACTGAGAAGAAAAAATATGTTAGAATAGGATATCTACTGAGTGAATACAAAATTAGTATTAATAAAAATAAACTCATTTAAAACTGCAAAAACTTCTTTCTCTTTTTTTTGTTTTTTTCTTTTTAGTAATTTTAGACTGCAGAGAATTATAAAGGAAACGATTTAAGTCTTGATATAAAAAGAAATAAATTGTTAAGTACCATTATAAATATCTTTGAAGACGTGGGTATTAAATTCTAGAAAATCGATTAAAAATTTGTTATGTCTTATAATGATAATGTCCAATAAAAATAAATTAAATATCTTTATGCAACGTCTAAGTAAATATATTCACATTTAATCAACATGTTTGCTACTTAAACTATTTGTTATTTGCGTTTGCTAATGAATTCATTTTGAAAATTACATTTAATTCAAATTCATAAAAATTAAGTCAATATTAATAATTGTATATTCTGGGAAATGCTTAACAAATAATTCAAAGGTAACTAATAATTTTACTACATATTTAATTAACTTAATTTAGCCCTTGAATTTCCCAATTTGTCAGATAAAACGAGTTAAAAGATCAACAGTATGTTGTAAATACTCACAACTGTCCAAATACAATTGGATATTGGACTACCTCATTTTGGGCCAGATGGTTGGCTTGGTTGGCCTGGCTCCTGGCGCCGTTGTCGAGTTGCCAATGGCGACGCATTGGCCTCCGAAGACCTCCAGGAGCTGGGGCGCCTGGAAGAAGGGGGCCCGCTTCCACTGGGCGGGACCGACGCGCTCGATGTGGTCGTAGATTAGGCCAGTCACGTCGTAGGCTCGGAACTGCTCCAGGAGCTGCTCGTTGCGCAGATCGCTGCCCCAGAGGAAGACGACTTGCCGCAGGTCCAGGCCGAGATCGACCAGCTGCGGATTGTCCTGAAAGTTCTGGACATGCGGCGCTGTGCCGAGAATCTCGGCGCTCTCCGCAAAGTTGATGGCTTGGAGGAAGCTCTGAGTTCTCAGGTCCATGTAGGCGTCCCAGATGTCCGTGCGGCCCGTGGTCATGAGCACGACTGGGAAGGCAGTTTGCTTGAGCCGCATCATGGTGCAGATGTCGGCATCGAAGCTGGCGAAGATCAGGGGCCGACCGCAGCCGTGTCTGGCCGTGCTCTCTATGATCCTGTCCACATAGACGTTCTTGTTGTGCGTCTGCGTGGACTCCAGGACGCCGGCTGCCATCAGCTGGGGCCACTTGACCTCCACAACTAGGCCCAGGCTCCTGGGCAGGGCGTCGTACACCTCGGACAGCCTGGGGAAGATGCGCTGCATCTGGCTGGCATTGCGCACATTGAGGTGCGTGTACTCCTGCAGGCTCCAGCGATGGGTCAGGATGAACACTCGGCTGGCCTTGAGCTCGGCGTAGCTCAGCTGCCGGATGAGCACGTAGCGCAGGTCGAACCGGTCCACAATGGGCTGGCTGGCTGCCCGGCTGGTGGTGTAGAAGCCAAAGCCGCGCCACACGATGGGCACATGGTCCCTGGTCAGCTGCACGTCCAGCTGGACCATGTCGCCCTTGGCCCTGACCACGGCCAGGTAGCTCTCGATGGTGTTCTCCACGAGACTCGTGCTCGTCTGATGATAGCTGGCGCCCAATCCCCGACTGCCCACGTCCAAGGTGGGCCAGTTGTTGGGCCAGTACCGCTGGAAACTCGCACAGAGATTCACGGCCGCGGCGTTGGGCAGGGGACGCACCACCAAGTAGGGCAGTGTGAGCTGACCTATGACCTGCTGGCCGACCTGGCGCTGTATGGGCAGCTGAAGGATCCCGCGACTGCCCCGCAGCTGCTCCGGCAAGATGTACACCTCACCCAGCGGGAACTGCGAGTTGTCCAGCTGGCAGATGGACAGTCGAAAGGCATTGGCCACATCCAGGGGCTGGCTGAGGCGGAAGACGACAATGGATCCCTCGCTGTACCTGATGCCCTGACGACTCTGCACCCGGAAGGAGGATCGGTTGTAGCCATAGCGGGAAACCTCGATTCTCGTATTGTCCAGCAGGCTGAGTGGCTTCAGCTTGAGCCTCAGCTTGTCCAGACCGACCTGGCCCGGGAGAGTAAACTGCAGATGCTGCTGCCAGACGAACTTCAGCTCAACCACGTACTCCTGGAGCAGCCAGCCCCGCTCCAGGCCATGGCCACCGCCCACGGAGCGGGGATATGCCTCGCCAAAGGTGTCCACTCCCGGGGAGCGGTGGATCTCGTAGGTCTGCAGCATGCGGGGCACTTGCTGCGCCTCCCAGCGACGCAGGACCCGATCCCCGGCCGCATTCGGCGAGTAGATGAGGTAGCGATAGTAGACACGCCGGCTGGCGCAGATCCACTGCCGGAGGTACCACTTGCTCCTCTGCTTGTCCAGGGCCCGCAGCGGCAGCGCCTTGGCAATGCTCCAGGCCCCCAAAGCCTGGTGATCGCCGCTGACAGCGACTATCTCGTCGACGGACAGTTGGAGTCCCGCCGGCAGCTCCACGTTGAAGACGCGAAAGAAGGGCACACAGAGAAAACTGCGTCCGGTTATCTCAGTGGGTCGTTCGTCATCGAAAACTTTGAAGGCCTGCAGCTGCGCGGAACTGAAGACAGAGCTTCCATTCAGAATCGATTGGAAGTCGTCGGCTGCTTGGCAAAACAATGGGAAGAACAAAGCGAGCTTAAAGAGTATGCTAATTGATTTTAGCACTCGATACATCTTCGTTGTCCAAATCGACCAGCAGCGTCATCTCGCACCAAGCCAAGAAACTTGTTTTACCAACAAGAACTACCAAAGAAGACGAAGACAAAGATGAAGGCGGAGGCGGAGGCGGAGGCGAAAGAATTTGGTGTCGAAACCGAAACCGAGACCGAAATCCGACCGAACCCGATGTCTACTTTCTTCGATTGAGATCTTAACCCGGCAACAACAGACGATCGAATGAAAGAATTTCCTATGGCTCAGCATAGTTTTGTGGATCCAAATCAGCTGTGTGTGCACTGAGAGAAATACTAGGAGACCATAGAAATAGATAAATAAATATATAGATAGAGATATATACAAATCATACCTGTTAAATAATGATTAGTAATCATAATCCTTAGTAATTAGATTACTTTTGTTTAAAACTAACTAACTAACTAACTAATGGTTAAACTACGATAATTTTCGGTTTTCCCAATTATTTAATGATTACGATTACAAAAAATCAGAAATAATCTAAAATTATTTTACTTATTCAAAAATAATAAAAAGACATTAATAACATTATAATTTTTTTACTTGAAAAAGAATAATATTTTATTAACTACTAATATTTTCATTCCGAAGCGACCCATTTTTATAAATACGTTACTTTTCGATGAACCATACAATTTAATTTTAACATTATCTTAAATATATGTAAGTAGAAAACAGTTTCATCACAACTTTTATTTTTTTCCTAATTTATCGATGCTAAAGTATAAATCAATTGGTCTTCTTTTTATGATTTATCTCCGATTCATTCTCTCAGTGTGCGTTAGTTTGTCTTCTGTGATACTGATTAATAAGTCGCCAAGAGCTAATCAGGTTGGCCCCGAAATATTGGCATACTCATATGCAAATGTCGCGGATGCCGAAGAAAGTTTGAGAGAGTCGTCGCTCAGATATTCAGATGCTTTCGTCAATTACCAAAGGTTTCACATAGTGTGGATTATAATCGAGATGCATATACTTGGACAGATGCCAGCGCTGCAGAGGCTCTTTGGACTGATTACTACAGCTCTGCTTGTCGACCAGATGAAAATCGCGGCTGGATAGGCGCACACTCTTAAGATACTGTTCCACCTGGTCAATTACCTGATCGCTGGGCTTCTCCAGCCGCGTATAAATGGCCATTTGATGACGGAACCAGGGCAGTGTGCAGTGCAGTTCCACGGCAAAGTTGTCGTAGTCCGTTTGGGTAATGCGGGTCCAGTAGAGATCCACTGCAACAGGTTGCGATCAGAGAGTGAGATTTGAGTCTCCTAGTTAAGCGTTTACTTACAATCCTCAAAGAGACATCTGTCTGTTGGCTCGGGACTTGTGCCATAGATCCACCAGGTGCCGTTTATCTGCGGAGCACTTGTAGCATGAACGTTACATTAATTTGCATATCTGGCTCAAGATCAATTCTCATTCACCCTTTGAGCGTCCACTGGAAACTCTTTATAGAGGCACTTCCAGCCATCGACCGCGTCGAATTCCAAAAGTGACACAACACCACAGAGCAACCACAAAAATAGATCCAATTTCGACCCGAGGCGTCGATAGGCTGTCAATGTTTTCTTCATCATCTTCATCTTCTCATGCAAATGAGACAATCCCATCTAGCCATAATTGAGCATAGACCATTAAACTGTAGACAACTTGGCTTATTTTATTTGACTCGGCTTTGCTACGGCCTTAAAAATTCGACAGGGTCTATTAAATAATGTGGAATATGGCTGTGAGGCATTTTTCTCTCTCTCTCTCTTACTCTCTTTCTCTCCGTATCTTCTAATATATTTATCTTTATGTAAATATATTGTATTATTTTGATTTAATTGATTTGAAGCGTACATATTAATTCAATTTATGTCAACAAAATTACATATTTTCAATTATTATTTAAATTTTTTTTTTGTGCTGCATATTTGAAAATATTGAATCTTTATTTCAAGTTTAAATCGTTGTAGATAACAAATATTAATGAGTATTTTTTAGAATTCGAAATGTAGTTTAACTTTTGTGTCTTTTTAGAGTTTTGCTTTTGATATTTCTTTGAAAAATCCAAGAACTGTTTAATTTATTAATTTGTCGTTATTTTGTAGCTCTAAAAATAGTTTTTGTTTTTCAATAAATTTTATTCTTCTTATGGTCCAGTTGAACTTCTCATTTCATTTTAAATTTATATTTTCATGACGTAGTTATTAATTCTAAAACGAACGTAAGGTACTCTTTATCCAAGAATTGAACTATTTAATTCAATATTAGGTTTTGTTGTTGTTTAAATGTATTTATTGTATTATTTATTTGTCTTCATAAATCTAATTTTTTTTTATAAATTTTTAATTGTAGAGAAGCTTAACTATAACACAAATTGGTAGTAGTAAATCCCATTTGATATTGTGTAGAAGTAGAGATGGGCATGGGCCTCCTTTTTGAGGCACGGCACGGCCCAAGCACGGCTGGTAAAAACTGAGGCCCAACACGGCCCAACACGGGATTTTTTTAAATAGGCACGGCACGGCACGGGCACGGCACGGCCAAACACGGGCGCTTGTAAATTCACTTTGTAAATTCTCTTTATTCATTTTTGTCATCGTGGCGTCACTTTTTTTTATAATCGTGCTATCGATGTTGTAAGTGTTCGCAAATTGTGCGATACATCGATGAATTCTACAGCTGAAGCTGACAAACAAGCGACAAAACTATGCCAACTTATTGATAGTACCATATTTAAGTTCAAAATCTGTACCGTGCCTACCGTGCCTCCCGTGCCTACCGTGCCTCCCGTGCCTACCGTGCCCACCGACTTTGGCACGGTAAAACACGGCACTTTTTAATAAGGGGCCCAACACGGCCCAACACGGATTTTTTTAAATAGGCACGGCACGGCACGGACACGGCACGGCCCATGCCCATCTCTATGTAGAAGCATAAAGAAGCTTGAAGAGGTATTCTTTTGTATATTTGCTTAGTTTTAATTTTAAGTAATTAGCAAGCTTTCTTCTCAACGTCTTTCTCTTTCGTTTCCGCTGAAATTCCCCAATCTGGCCCTTAGCTATAAACTGGAACAACATAAGCAATTGTTGTTGGTATCAAAAATATCTTTTTTTTGGTTTTCATTATCGTTTATTAAGTGGTTGAACTGAGCATAGATATGAATTTAAAGCGAAA
>JBAMBJ010002736.1:0-25709 GCA_037043495.1 Drosophila recens | reverse complement strand
AATGTTTTAATTAATTTTACCACAATTGTTGAGTTAATCTAATATTTTTATTAAAAACTTTTCAATTTATAGACTTGCAGAGCATCTCCATATCGAAAAGTGTGCCGCTGAAGCTGCTGCAGGTGGACATCTCAAGCAATTACTTCAGCGAGCTGCCCCAATGGATTGGGGGATGTGTGGCATTGAATTCACTCTCCGCCGCGCACAACCATTTGAGCCACGTTACGGATCTGCTGCGCAATTGTCGCATTCAATGCTTGCGGACATTGAACTTGGCCTACAATGGATTGCAGCAGCTCGACTGTTTGCCGGAGTCATTTTGCAGCCTGAGGCAGTTGCAGCTGCAGAGCAACGAGCTGCAGCGTTTGCCGGATAACTTTTTTGCCGTCACGCACTCGCAGCTGAGCACGTTGAATGCCTCCTGCAACCGATTGTCCGCGTTGCCGCGCTACGAGCAGAACAACAATGCGGCATTGGAGCAACTGTCTCTGACGGCCAATCAGCTGAACGACAACGTTTTCGATGCACTGCTGCATGCCGGCAGATTGAAGGCGCTTCGCTTGGCCCACAATCGGATCGGAGTGCTGCCCGCCGAGTGTGTTCGCAACTGGCCCGATCTGGAGGTATTGGTGCTGTCCGGCAACATGTTGCAGCAGTTGCCCGAACAGGTGTCGGCTCTAAGTCAACTCAAGGTGCTACGTTGCTGCAACAACCTTTTGCTGAGCACTCCACAGCTGGCCAAGCTGTCGAAGCTGAAGGTTCTCGACTTGGCCCACAATCATTTGGATCGCATCAATTTGCTGGCCTTGGTGCCGTCGCGTAATCTCAAGTACTTGGACCTGTCCGGCAACTTGCAACTCCAGGTGGACGAGCAGCAGTTGAAGGCGTGTCAGACGCAGAGCCAACGGGTCTGGAGCTTGGTCGATGTCTCGGGCAATAATCGTGCCGCCTTGCCCACCAGCACGCGCAGGTTTTCCTCGGATAAAGCCAAGGCCAATCCTTGGTCCATGGGATTTGCCGAGACGCCCGGCGAGCTGCGCAAGCTGTTGGTCACCCAACTCAGAGCCGGTCACTTGAATGGCACGGACGAAGCACTCTTCGGCATGTTCGAGTCGGAGAGAGATGCTCGCATCGCCCAGCAAATGGCACTCCTGCTGCCAGGGCTGCTGAAGCAGCAGCAGACCCTCAAGGAGACGCCGCTCAACGATTACATGAAGTACTCATTGCTGGCGGCGCAACGTCAATCCGGCGGTTCCCTCCGCAGCGCCTCACTCTTCCATCTGATACGGCTTCCCTCCAAGGTGAGGGCTCTCAAGTCGAAGCGTTACGTTCTCCGGATGGCCAGCATGGGATACAATGATGCATATCTCGTTCGACGAACGACCCACCTGCGATTAACCCAGCCCGAAACCCAGCTGGGCACCAGCAAACGCGTTCCAACACATTCACTATCAGATCCGGAATTACTCGAGGTGCGTAACTCTTAACTCTGCTAGGTCAGAATTTATTTTATTATTTATTGTTATCAGGCAATTATTCTATTTGTTTTTAAGTTTAAAATTTAATCTGTCCGTTCCCAAGTTTAATAGTGATTTGATCCATTTTTTAATTCACAAATTTAATTATCAAATTTGTACGAATCAGTGAGAAGGTAGCATCTTCAATCTAAGGAAGGGTATATATTCTTGATTAGCAGGGAAATATCTAGGAGAGGGGGTTGAATGCGGAAAATTAAAAAAATTACTAACGTGATTTCATACTAAGCTTAACAGTTACTGTAAGAACTGTTTCCATTTTTACTTTCGGTAAGATATTTTTGAAATGAATTTATTTAACCAGATCTAATAATATTTCTGCAAAACTTCTGTGGAATGGATTCACTTTGAGTTGATGAATGAAAAACCCATCAAGGGAAAAACGATCATTCTTAAACACTTGGCGTAAATGCAGCGTGAACAAATACATTTCACTAAATGTTGTAAAAACAAGAGGGATCCGCTTGATTTTCGACTGACTGTTCCTTTGGCAGCTATATGATATAGTCCGATTTCAACTTAATTTGTTCAAAATGTATAGGACCATCCCAGAAGCATGATGTGATATAGTGGACCGATACAAATTTAAAAACAAACCCGATCTGCGGCCGGTATCCAGCAACCTATATACCAAACTTGAAGTGTCTAGCTCTTATAGTCTCTGAGATCGACGCGTTAGCTTAAGAATTTGAAATAAGCGAGATGGATACAGGGTAATTAAAAAACTGGTTTTCTTTGTTTCGCACTCGCAGGTAACACTAAGCAACGATGACGAGTACTTAGTGTTGGGCAATGATCAGCTTTGGTCGGTTATGGACATTGGTCGGGCGGCAAGGGAGATTCGCAAGGAGGAAAACGCAGTGCTTGCGGCGAAGCGACTGCTTGAGATAGCACAGAGCTTTGGGGCGACAGATAACCTGAGCGTGATTGTAGTGCGCTTCAGCCACCTGAGCACGGATGTGGATCATTTGATTCGAGAGCTAAAGCAGAGTGTGCGCAAAAAGCCCGCGTTGATATCGCCGCAACCGCCACCGAGCGTGTCGGTAAGTAAACGCACGTGTTGCGATCGCAGCAATGCGTGTCGACATCGCACTTTGGATCAGGAGCTGCTGGCGGGACGCTCTTCTCCCAGTGGCCAGAGTAATCCTGACTTGTTGACCAAGGATGTGACTGTGGCCAAGGATGAGTTCATATTGGCCCATGCCCGCGTGCTGCAGGAGGAGCAACAGCTGGAGATGCTGGACGAGACTGAATCCGTGCTGTCGGAGGAGCAATTCAAGTGCTGGGAGTACATGTTGGAGCAGAACACACAACTGTTGTTCGACAAGGAGCTGAATACCATCTCGAAGTCATTCTCGAAGCAGCGACTGCCAACGGCAAAGCTCACGTCCAGCGATTGCAATGACCTTAAGTCGAATCTCATTCGAAATGTCACCAACAAATTCATCTCGAGCAGCACACCACAACTGTCCCAGCCCCTGGCACCCACCGCCGCCTTCCAGCAGATGAAACAGCCCTCCACCGAACATTTTGGCAGCATGCGATCCTTCCAGCAATCCCATAACTATGGCTATAATCTTTTCGATGGCAAAGTCCGGGATGCCTATGCCAAGCTGGGAGGTGGTCCTCATGCCGCCTACTTTGGTTCCCTGCAGCGTCGAATGCCCTGTAATTTCGAGTACGACTTTCCCGTCACACAGGACAGGGATCACAACATTCTCGATGAAGAGGAGATCGAGGAGGACGGATACACGGAGCACGAGAGTCGCATGAGGAAATATTGGGGTGTGGCAACCACAGAGTTGTAAAAAAAATACAAACCTTTTCAATTATTGGAGTAGGCTCAGTTCGATGGCTTGAACCTTTTAACTCTTTTTTAGATAAATTGTTTTTGTTTTTCTAATTGGTTGAAATACTTACTTCACTTTATAAACTTAAAAATAAATATACTAAATATAAATATAAATATAAGAATATGATTTAATTATTATCCACGGTTTCAACATGTAATTAATTTAGTACCGGTTGAAAATTTAGAATTTTTGTAAACGTCTACTTTTAAACAAAAAATGTTTGGATGCAAAAAAATTCTTCAAACAATTTTAAAAGTGACGGCAAATCTTTTCACAAATCTCTTCGCAAATATTTTTCATCATTTTTTGAAAATTTGCTAAAAATTACTATTTTAACCCCATTTTTTAAAAAATATAAAAAATGTCAGAGAAGAGATTTTTGAAAACTACTTATTTTAAGTTAAATCTATTCATAATTTGAACTTACTTTATGTAAGTTTTTGGCTTCAAGGGAAAGGATATTGTTTGTGTATAGTTTTTGAAAGCAGTCAGCACATAAACTGACTACTAAAAAGTCGTCGCAAATGGCTTTTGTAACCAGGTTGACTTTGGAGAGGGAATTCCTTGATGCGCAAGCTGGGTGCGATCGTAGAAATGAATGAATGTTTCTTGTATATTGTACTAAAAACACTGATTTTATTAATCCAAAAGTCACAATATTTATAGGTAAAAATAGCTTAGTTAACAGGGGTGTGGTGTCAATTCAAATTAGGTTTTTGTGTATTCAGAGCATACCTGTTAAATCTCGATTAGAATTACTAATCAATTAGATTATTTATTAGAAATAATCGTAATGATTATATAATTCACTGTTGAAAAATTTATGATAATCTAATGATTACGATTAGAAAAAATCAAAAAAAAATCTAGAATTATTACGATTATTCAAAAAAATCAGAAAAAATAAAAAAAAATCAAAAATAATCGTTTTGGGGTATTTCGGATTATTTTTGATTTTTTCTGTTTTTTTCTGATTTTTTCTGATTTTTTGATTTTTTACGATTATTTAGTAAAAAACGAAATTATTTTCGCAATCAAAGTAGCCAAAGCTTTTGATTATAGTTGCTTTGTGCTGTCTAAAGCAGTTAAATTCAGAAGAATAAAGGAGGCAGCTACAACAATTCCGTAGCTCACTAGTTAGAGTTGCTGACCTGTCAGTTCCAGTTTGAAAAAAAACTGGGTTCGATTCCCCCCGTCATAAGTTCTTCGGAATGAAACGCAAAAATATAGTATTCAATTTTTTTTTTTAAATCAAAAGAGTCAAGAAAATAACTGCTTGCAGAATATTGGAGAGCTAAGCGGAGCGCTCAAGAGGTCCACATTTATTGCGTATACAATCGAAAACAAGATATCCTAGTAGTTGGATTGCCGACTATGAACATCTACAGTAAGTTTATGTTATTGATTATACAAGTACAAGTAATGCCCTTATTGCGGTTTTTCATGGAATATGTGGAAGACTCGATCGAGTTTGATCTGGAAATGCCTGCGTGAAGTACCAGTACCATCACCAGCAATTTGCAATTTGCTTTCATTAAAACCAATTTTTCGAAAGAAAAGTCTGACAATGATTGCCGTCTAGGGCTATTAATAATGCCGGCAAACGAAAACAGCCGTTCAACCGGCGCAGAAGACGTTAAAGGAGTATTGAACGCCATGGATGCTTCCTTTAAAATTCCGTATTTCAGCCAAACATCATCCGAAATGTTGTCATCTTGCAAATAACACGATAGCTGATGGCAAATTAATGATCGTTGACCTTTTTTTTGTTCCTCGGGTGAATAGCGATTATTTTCATCATCTGCAAAATAAGAAATCTTGAAAATCAGCAAATTGTTGTAGCTGCCTCCTTCTTTCTTCTGAATTTAACTGCTTTAGACAGCACAAAGCAACTATAATCAAAAGCTTTGGCTACTTTGATTGTGAAAATAATTTCGTTTTTTACTAAATAATCGTAAAAAATCAAAAAATCAGAAAAAATCAAAAATAATCCGAAATACCCCAAAACGATTTTTTTTGATTTTTTCCGATTTCCGATGAATTTAAGAATTTAAGGATTGAATTCGGGATTGAAAAAATCAAGTATTTCATTCTTGGTTTAAGAAAATCCGAGATTACCCCACTTCTGACATCGTTTCGGATTGAATCCGGGCTAAATATCCCGGATTTTTTTTTCTGTGTAGAAAACTAAACGAACCTTCCTTTACGGTACAACCGTGAAGCTGTGCATCATAAAGGTTGGATCGTCGAACACTGTAAGATTTTGCCAATCTAGGGGGACTTAATCATACCTGTTAAATAATGATTAGTAATCATAATCATTAGTAATTAAATTATTTTTGTTTAAAAGTCGAACCAATGATTAAATTACGATTATTATGGGTTTTGCCCAATTATTTAATGATTACGATTACCAAAAATCAAAAAAAAATCTTAAATTATTACAATTATTCAAAAATAATCAGAAAAAAATCAAAAATAATCGTTTTGAGTATTTCGGATTATTTTTGATTTTTTCTGATTTTTTAGATTTTTTTAGATTATTTATGACTATTTGGTGAAAAACCGAAATATTTTAAATTTTTACAATCAAAGTAGCCAAAGCTTTTGATTATAACTAGTTGCTTTTCGTGCTGTCTAAAGCAGTTTAATTTAGAAGAAAGAAGGAGGCATCTAGAATATTTCCGTAGCTCACTAGTTAGAGTTGCTGATCTGTCAGTTCCAGTTTAAAAAAAAAAAGTGGGTTCGATTCCCCCTCCGTCAATTGTAGTCAATCGTGTGTTTAAGTTCTTTGGAATGAAACGTAAAAATATATAATTCCCGTCATTAAATAAAAGAATAGTATTCCAAATTTTTTTTAGACCCCGTACTTTAAAAAAGTAAAGGGGTCTATTAACTTTGTCACAAAAAAATGTGCGTAACAGGCGTGGCAGACCCCATAAAGTATATATATTCCTAATCAGCATCAACAGCCGAGTCGATATAGCCATGTCCGTCTGTCCGTCCGTCCGTCTGTAAGAGCGGATCTCAGAGACTATAAGAGCTAGAGACTCCAAACTTGGTATGTAGGTTCGTCTATATTGCAAGCAGATCGAGTAAGTTTTAGATTTTGGATCGGACCACTATATCATATAGCTCCCATAGGAACAATCAGTTGAAAATCAAGTCTTAAGCACAGTACGCTCTAGCCGAAAATATTTTTGCAAGGCCAAAACTTCATATAAAAAAAAGGGTTGCAAACATGATCGAAATTATTTTGTAAGGCCATTTCTAAACGTATGTACGCTGTACCTAAATATAGGCAGCTCAGAATATTTTCTGGCGTTTTACAACACTGATTGGACAACAGATGGCAGCTTTATTTTGACCTTTCAAAACATCGATTGAATCGTTGTTTTGACTAGTCGAAATCTATGAACAACAATGGTGGGAAAAATAAGCAACAAAATAAGAGCCGAATTGATGTTTTCGAAAATGAAGAACGAGTAAGGCTAATTGAAGAGGTTCTCACCTCTCCCAATCATATGGGATTTAACCGATTAAAAGCATCTTCATGCGACTTTTATCAAAAGTGCATGGGAGAGTATTGCAGAGGCGCCTAACAAACCTGGTAAGTTTTCTTGGACTGTTTATGAGACAATATTTAATGGATTACTTTAATTGCAGTACATTATTGATGTTCATTATTTGAAATTGTATTTACTTGTTTGTTGTGAACAGCTGACGTAACAGTGTGACCACAGCAGCAAAGGACCAACAATCTCTCAACTTTTTAGTTATTTTTTGGTATTATGCTGTCACACTGAATTCTGTAAGGCCCGACCTCAAAACATCGAACATTTCGAGCGTCCAAAATGTTTTCAGCTAGAGCGTACTACGCTTTAGTATGGAAAACTTTTTTGCTGTTTGAGATATTTCAACCAAACTGACAGAATATACATAAAAGATGGTCCCATACATACTGATCAAATTTGATTGAAATCGGATTTCTATATCATATAGCTGCCATAGGAACGATCAGTCGAAAATCAAGTCTTAGTATGAAAACCTTTTTTTTTTTTTGTTTAAGATATCTTTATAATAAGTACGGGGTCTCCGACAGTCGAGTACCGCTCGACTGTAGCACCGCCGACTAGATTTTTGTGACAAAGTTAATAGACCCCTTTACTTTTATAAAGTACGGGGTCTAAAAATGGACGGTTTGAGGTTCAAGGCGGGACATCAATTCTATAATCAATTCCTTTTATTGTGCCCTGAAGCCAACTTGCATAATTGGTCATAAATCTGGATATATCTCTCCTATATTTGCACTACTTCGGCTCAAATTCATGGCACATGTTTGATAAGTGCATTTTTAACTTACTATTATTAATATCATTGCAAAAAATCATCACTGATTGGTCTAGGAGTGATCTAAGCTTAACGGCTCGTACGGTACTTGACCAAACATCGAAAATTTCTGCGCGTGTTATTTTACTCATTGCTAAATTGCTAAAGTCCTCTGGGCAAAATATTGGCAAAATTTTATTTCTGATCCTGATTCAGAATGATTTTCTTCAAACGATGTATGTTCTGGATGATTTGAATACGATAGAGTACACTTAGTTTTTTTCCATCAAAAATATAATATTGTAAAGAATTTAATTACTTTTTGGCACTTATTTCCATCAAATAATAAAAAATTTCTAGTCCACTTATAAAGTACCTTTTTATCGCTAAAAATAAATAATGATCCAAAAATTATAGGGAAAATAAATTTGACTGCTCACAGTGACCCCGCGATCCAATTGAAAAGACTAAACTTTGTCAGCTGTAGCTCGTTATCCGATGCAGTTTTGCATGCATTTTAAATTCACCGGTTTAAGAACCGTTATGAACATTTGAACATTTCTAAATTGGCTTCTAAAAGCTCATTGACCTTAAAAATATTATTTTTTTTGCTTAAAGTCCCCCAAGATTGGCAAAATCTTACATTGTGCGTCGTCTAGACTATGGTCGCTCTTCTACTTGGCCGCAGCGAATTTGCTGGTTTCCTCCCAATTCTGGGGTGACCGCAGCATGAGCGGAACTAGGTTGCTCACGGTAATCGCGTCGCCAAGGATGAGTCCCAATTGTTGTCTCCGAAATGCAAATCTGCCACATGAAAAGATGACTGCTGCGTCGTGTCCAAAGCTATGTAAATAGCTGCTAAAGCAGCCGTGGCCGCTTAAGAGCTGTGTCAGGTAAAAATTTACCTGGTCGTGGTTTACCCACTCTTCAATGTTTGGGATGATCCGGTGAGTCCAGCGCCCTTTGGTCGACAAGTCCCAGCGGTCTTGCCACTTCCTTAGGCACTACTGCCTGCCTTCCAGTCGTTGAGCTCGTTTTTCGGACAATGAGTGTCCTCTAACATGGGCCTCCGAGTAGAAAGAAGTTCTCTCCTCTGCAAGGAACTCTATGGGCGCCACTCCTGCGAGTTCGTCAGCTGCCTCGTCCGAGACCGTTCTAAATGCGCAAATTATCCTCAGCGCGAAAAGACGATGGATAGCCAGTAGACTGCGGGAGTAGCTGGGTGTCTGAAGGGCATTGATCCATACCGATCTGGTTACGCTTGTCAATAACATCCTTCTCAATTGTTTGGGGCCTCTTGTGTTCAACATTAGTCTTGAGAGTGACCTTTTAATGGATGCCGCTTTGGAGCTCATGTAGACCAGATGTTCCCGAAAGCACAGCCTAGTGTCTATCATAACACCCAGGTATTTAATGGCTCTTCTTGAAGACACTGTGGTGTTAGAGACTACTATCTGGGCTGTCTCAACTTTCTTACGGCTGCTTACAAGCACAGCCTCGGTCTTCTGTGGAGCGAGCTCATTGTTGGATGAGCCCAATCGAGTGGTTGCAGATTGCAACTGCGTGTGACAGTTCCTTGGCGACGACCAGAACTGCAATGTCATCAGCGAAACCTTTTATTTGCACTTCTTGCGGAAGCCTGAGACGCAAAATGCCGTCATACATCGCGTTCCACAGGAGAGGGCCCAGAACTGATCCTCGTGGGACGCCTCCAGATACCAAATACTGCTCAGTACCGTCGATTGTGTCATAAATGAGCACTCTTTTCTCGAAATAGCTTTTAACTAAACGCTGTAGATATAGCGGTGTGTTAAAGTATGATAGAGCGCGCAAGATGCAGCTCCACTTAGCAGTGTTGAATGCATTGTAGATATCCAACGTCACGATTAGGCAGTACTCCTTTGCGCCACCTTTCCATCTGGTGCTTTACAGTGTGCCAGCATACCATATGTCGATTTTCGATGAAAGCTTGTAAAGTTCGAAAGGATGAAGCATAACACCCAACGGTTTGGCTACACCCTCACCTTGCTTGGTGAACTTGTAAACTGAGATTACTTTTTGGGAGGAGGGCTCTTGAACAATTTCGTTTTCGGAAAAGTCAACTTAACCAATTTAAGGCCTTGGTCGAGCTGGCATTCTGTTTTGCATATATCTGGGAGTTACGTAGTTTTGACGAATTTGTTGGCGTTGTCGATTAAGCGAACCAGCATTGATAAATTCCCGTCTTTTAAATTTGATATTGAGGCAATATTCCTATTGATATGCTTAGGCGCCTTGTGTACAGCGATGCAAGAATATTCTGAAATTGTTTTATCACTGTCTTTGGCGGAGATTATTATAAATTTGGGCTTAGCAATGTTGGTTGATAACAGTTCGGGAAAGTCATTTGTGTTTTTTTTTTTGCGAGAAAGCGCTTGAAGCCTTTTTTGCACATGTAACGGTTGGTAGAAAAGAGTGAATTGAGAAAAGAACTGATACTAACACGATATGTACATATGTACTGTCGAAAGAACAATGAATAGGTTGATTTTCCTATAGTCACCAGCCCCAGATTTGATTTGTTGCCATTTTTGAAAATTGGCCGAGCATGATACTTTGTAGTGACGAGGTCATATCTCATTATTCAAGTAAAAAGCGCGTTTTTTTTTCATCTGACTTTGTCCGGAGCCACTCCAATTTTCAATACTGTTCAAGGCCACTCTAGGAGAGTTATTTGAACTGTCAAAAAAATCTCGCAAATGATTCTCTTTCAGTCATCGTCTTTAAGGAATTTAACCGACTTCTTGCAAAGGTAGCATGACCCAAAGGATTCATCTTCACTGTGTTGTCTCTTAGTGCATAGTCGCTTGTCGTTTGTGAGGTTGATGATGCGCAATTCAAACTCGGGGTGATATTCATCAAAAGGCTCTTGATTCACAGTTTCAATGCTTTAATCGTGTTCAATGCAGCTCATTTCCAAGAGATTTTCGAGGTCAACATCTGATTCGCTGCTGTAATGATCCAAGGTCCGTGATGTGCCATTCGTGTCTCTTGATCTACAGCTTCGAAGCCTTTATCTCGTTCTGCAGGTTGCACACTTACATTTTGGTCGTAGCAAGTTGATTCTATGCTGTTTTCAACGTGAGAAGAGTCCGCATGTGTTTTTTGTTTTAGAGAGTTGTCGATCAACCTTGTGCTTCCATTGAAGTTGGTAATGAGCTTCTCTGCACCCAATACAATTTGAAATCGCGTCTTCAATACCTCATCACCTGCTTCGTTTTCTAGAATCACAACAATTTTATTTTTGATGGATATGGCCCATTGTGCAAGATGACCAATCATTGATTGAAAATAATGTTTTATCTTTATTATAATATACGAGGATGCTAACGTAACAGTAGTGGAGGGTAAGTCTACAGATGTCCTTGAAGATTCTGCAGATAAACCTCCACCACTGTAAGGCGGCCTCTGCGGCCCTACTGCTCCGCGGAACCGACTTGGTCCTGATCCAGGAACCTTGGATGGTGTGTGGCAAGGTTTCTGGATTAGGATCACCTGACTTCAAGTTGTTTGTAGCAAATACTCAAGGTAACATACGAACCTGCATTCTTTCTAGAAAACATTCAAGTGCATTTCTACTCCATAATTTCAGTAATGAAGACAACACCGCAGTAAGCCTGGAGCTCCAGCCAGCTCCTATCAGGCTACTGTCCGGCTATATGGCATATGACCAGGTTGGTCCCATACCAGAGGACATCGTACGAAGCCTAGTAAGCGACTGCACTAAAGACAAAATCGACCTAATAATAGGATGCGATGCAAACGCTCACCACACGAAGTGGGGGAGCTCAAACACAAATGTAAGGGGTTAGTTACTATTACATTATCTCATCAGCTCTAACCTAGAAATAATAAATAGAGGAAATGACCACACCTTCATTATCAAGGATAGGAAGGAGGTCATCGACTGGACACTCGTGTCCCACTCTTTATGTAACCTAACCATTGCGTGGAAAGTTCTAAGTGAACATTCCTTTTCAGATCACAGATATATTGAGTTCGTTCTCAATCTCATACGACCAGATCCAGGTCAGTTTACTAATCTTAGGAAAACCGATTGGACGAGATACCAAACCATTCTCAGAAAATCTATCTCAGAAAACGATCCAGAAGGCCCTTTTTCAAATGCGCACCTTCTCAAACAAATAAAATCCTTTACAACTGCATGCATATCTGCATGTAAAAAATCATGCCCCGTCATCAGACCCAAAGGCAGGAAAAAACCACCTTGGTGGACACATAACCTAAATGTCCTTCGGAAGAGCAGTACAGCCCTTTTCAATCAAGCCAAAGCCTCAGACACAGAGCTACAAGCTACAGTTAGCCATATATAAAAAGGAAATCAGGCGAGCCAAGAGATCCTCTTGGCGTACCTTTTGCTCAGATATAGAATCCACATCAGAGGCAGCACGTCTCCGGAGGATTCTCTCCAAATCAGCCCCTTCTCTAGGCTATATAAAGAGAGAGACAACGACAATTGGACAACCTCCAGTGAAGAATCACTGGAAGCCTTATTAACAACGCACTTTCCGGGATGTTCCCGACACAGCTTTGGCAGTCAGCAAAACATAACTGAGGTGCCTCTGAACCCCTCACTTTTCAGTGCACACAACATCGAGTGGGCGATTAACAGTTTCAAACCGTTCAAATCGCCCGGACCCGATGGTATAGTACCTGCAATATGCAGGAAACACTGCAATAAACTGGCTCCAAGCTATCTTCACTAAAGTCTTCTGGACGGGTCAGATCCCAGATCCATGGCGAACTTCAAAAGTTGTTTTGATACCCAAGGCCGGTAAAGCCTCCCACATCATTCCCAAGGATTTTAGGCCAATAAGCCTCACATCTTTTCTGCTCAAAACCTTCGAGCGCATTCTATCCCTTCATTTAAAGGTGTAAGGGAGTTTCCAGCCGGGGTGCAGACTCAGTCTGCCAGGGCCAGAACTTACAAGAAATTTGTAAGTTTCGCTGGACGCGGGGATAAAGAGGAGGGAAATGTTCGCTAGGAAAGAGAAAATAGCAACGTACGAACTCACGAATGATGTGAAGCAACGCGGCCGGAGAACGGTACAGGGTATACGTCCCAGTGTTCCACCGGCACCACGTGCTGCACAATACAACTACTTGATTAGTGGGTACCGCAAGTAACAGCGGGATTCTTGCCGGGATCACCCACGGTGATCAATTACTATTTGTTAGTTTTGGTTTTAGCTACAAATAAAAAGAGTTAGTTCTTTCATTATTCAATTCACCGTTTATTCATGGATTCCAGATTTTCTTACACGTGCCCTGCTGCACTGTTGAACCTAACCACACTTATCTCCGACCTTTTCCCCAGACGCGCCAACTTGCGACGTCTGTCCCTTTTCACTCCTCGATCTCAACTCCCGAGCCGCTCTATGCTAAGCCACGCGCCAGCGTCGGTTACACAACTCCCCACAGCTTTCGCTCTTCACCTCGGAGCTTTCGCTCTCTCAAAACGAGGTGAAGTTGGCGCTCCTTTTGGCAGAATTGTGCAACCGATCGCTGACGCATGCAAGCCTGCAATAACGGTCGTTGCATTCAAATTTAAATTTAAACTTATCTTTAAAGTAACAATTAACAATATGAAATAGTATACTAATAATAAAGAAAAATAGAATGTGAGACGGTGCGTCCTTAGCGCCGCCTCACACACCCCCCTTTCTCACAAAGATCCAACGTCGCGCTTCCTGCGTCGTTGGAGGGACGCCGTACCATAAAGTATATATATTCTTAATCAGCATCAACAGCCGAGTCGATATAGCCATGTCCGTCTGTCCGTCCGTCCGTCTGTAAGAGCGGATCTCAGAGACTATAAGAGCTAGAGACTCCAAACTTGGTATGTAGGTTCGTCTATATTGCAAGCAGATCGAGTTTGTTTTAGATTTTGGATCGGACCACTATATCATATAGCTCCCATAGGAACAATCAGTTGAAAATCAAGTCTTAAGCACAGTACGCTCTAGCCGAAAATATTTTTGCAAGGCCAAAACTTCATATAAAAAAAAGGGTTGCAAACATGATTGAAATTATTTTGTAAGGCCATTTCTAAACGTATGTACGCTGTACCTAAATATAGGCAGCTCAGAATATTTTCTGGCGTTTTACAACACTGATTGGACAACAGATGGCAGCTTTATTTTGACCTTTCAAAACATCGATTGAATCGTTGTTTTGACTAGTCGAAATCTATGAACAACAATGGTGGGAAAAATAAGCAACAAAATAAGAGCCGAAATGATGTTTTCGAAAATGAAGAACGAGTAAGGCTAATTGAAGAGGTGAGAGAGAGGCCAATCATATGGGATTTAACCGATTAAAAGCATCTTCATGCGACTTTTATCAAAAGTGCATGGGAGAGTATTGCAGAGGCGCCTAACAAACCTGGTAAGTTTTCTTGGACTGTTTATGAGACAATATTTAATGGATTACTTTAATTGCAGTACATTATTGATGTTCATTATTTGAAATTGTATTTACTTGTTTGTTGTGAACAGCTGACGTAACAGTGTGACCACAGCAGCAAAGGACCAACAATCTCTCAACTTTTTAGTTATTTTTTGGTATTATGCTGTCACACTGAATTCTGTAAGGCCCGACCTCAAAACATCGAACATTTCGAGCGTCCAAAATGTTTTCAGCTAGAGCGTACTACGCTTTAGTATGGAAAACTTTTTTGCTGTTTGAGATATTTCAACCAAACTGACAGAATATACATAAAAGATGGTCCCATACATACTGATCAAATTTGATTGAAATCGGATTTCTATATCATATAGCTGCCATAGGAACGATCAGTCGAAAATCAAGTCTTAGTATGAAAACCTTTTTTTTTTTTGTTTAAGATATCTTTATAATAAGTACGGGGTCTCCGACAGTCGAGTACCGCTCGACTGTAGCACCGCCGACTAGATTTTTGTGACAAAGTTAATAGACCCCTTTACTTTTATAAAGTACGGGGTCTAAAAATGGACGGTTTGAGGTTCAAGGCGGGACATCAATTCTATAATCAATTCCTTTTATTGTGCCCTGAAGCCAACTTGCATAATTGGTCATAAATCTGGATATATCTCTCCTATATTTGCACTACTTCGGCTCAAATTCATGGCACATGTTTGATAAGTGCATTTTTAACTTACTATTATTAATATCATTGCAAAAAATCATCACTGATTGGTCTAGGAGTGATCTAAGCTTAACGGCTCGTACGGTACTTGACCAAACATCGAAAATTTCTGCGCGTGTTATTTTACTCATTGCTAAATTGCTAAAGTCCTCTGGGCAAAATATTGGCAAAATTTTATTTCTGATCCTGATTCAGAATGATTTTCTTCAAACGATGTATGTTCTGGATGATTTGAATACGATAGAGTACACTTAGTTTTTTTCCATCAAAAATATAATATTGTAAAGAATTTAATTACTTTTTGGCACTTATTTCCATCAAATAATAAAAAATTTCTAGTCCACTTATAAAGTACCTTTTTATCGCTAAAAATAAATAATGATCCAAAAATTATAGGGAAAATAAATTTGACTGCTCACAGTGACCCCGCGATCCAATTGAAAAGACTAAACTTTGTCAGCTGTAGCTCGTTATCCGATGCAGTTTTGCATGCATTTTTAATTCACCGGTTTAAGAACCGTTATGAACATTTGAACATTTCTAAATTGGCTTCTAAAAGCTCATTGACCTTAAAAATATTATTTTTTTTGCTTAAAGTCCCCCAAGATTGGCAAAATCTTACATTGTGCGTCGTCTAGACTATGGTCGCTCTTCTACTTGGCCGCAGCGAATTTGCTGGTTTCCTCCCAATTCTGGGGTGACCGCAGCATGAGCGGAACTAGGTTGCTCACGGTAATCGCGTCGCCAAGGATGAGTCCCAATTGTTGTCTCCGAAATGCAAATCTGCCACATGAAAAGATGACTGCTGCGTCGTGTCCAAAGCTATGTAAATAGCTGCTAAAGCAGCCGTGGCCGCTTAAGAGCTGTGTCAGGTAAAAATTTACCTGGTCGTGGTTTACCCACTCTTCAATGTTTGGGATGATCCGGTGAGTCCAGCGCCCTTTGGTCGACAAGTCCCAGCGGTCTTGCCACTTCCTTAGGCACTACTGCCTGCCTTCCAGTCGTTGAGCTCGTTTTTCGGACAATGAGTGTCCTCTAACATGGGCCTCCGAGTAGAAAGAAGTTCTCTCCTCTGCAAGGAACTCTATGGGCGCCACTCCTGCGAGTTCGTCAGCTGCCTCGTCCGAGACCGTTCTAAATGCGCAAATTATCCTCAGCGCGAAAAGACGATGGATAGCCAGTAGACTGCGGGAGTAGCTGGGTGTCTGAAGGGCATTGATCCATACCGATCTGGTTACGCTTGTCAATAACATCCTTCTCAATTGTTTGGGGCCTCTTGTGTTCAACATTAGTCTTGAGAGTGACCTTTTAATGGATGCCGCTTTGGAGCTCATGTAGACCAGATGTTCCCGAAAGCACAGCCTAGTGTCTATCATAACACCCAGGTATTTAATGGCTCTTCTTGAAGACACTGTGGTGTTAGAGACTACTATCTGGGCTGTCTCAACTTTCTTACGGCTGCTTACAAGCACAGCCTCGGTCTTCTGTGGAGCGAGCTCATTGTTGGATGAGCCCAATCGAGTGGTTGCAGATTGCAACTGCGTGTGACAGTTCCTTGGCGACGACCAGAACTGCAATGTCATCAGCGAAACCTTTTATTTGCACTTCTTGCGGAAGCCTGAGACGCAAAATGCCGTCATACATCGCGTTCCACAGGAGAGGGCCCAGAACTGATCCTCGTGGGACGCCTCCAGATACCAAATACTGCTCAGTACCGTCGATTGTGTCATAAATGAGCACTCTTTTCTCGAAATAGCTTTTAACTAAACGCTGTAGATATAGCGGTGTGTTAAAGTATGATAGAGCGCGCAAGATGCAGCTCCACTTAGCAGTGTTGAATGCATTGTAGATATCCAACGTCACGATTAGGCAGTACTCCTTTGCGCCACCTTTCCATCTGGTGCTTTACAGTGTGCCGTCATACCATATGTCGATTTTCGATGAAAGCTTGTAAAGTTCGAAAGGATGAAGCATAACACCCAACGGTTTGGCTACACCCTCACCTTGCTTGGTGAACTTGTAAACTGAGATTACTTTTTGGGAGGAGGGCTCTTGAACAATTTCGTTTTCGGAAAAGTCAACTTAACCAATTTAAGGCCTTGGTCGAGCTGGCATTCTGTTTTGCATATATCTGGGAGTTACGTAGTTTTGACGAATTTGTTGGCGTTGTCGATTAAGCGAACCAGCATTGATAAATTCCCGTCTTTTAAATTTGATATTGAGGCAATATTCCTATTGATATGCTTAGGTGCCTTGTGTACAGCGATGCAAGAATATTCTGAAATTGTTTTATCACTGTCTTTGGCGGAGATTATTATAAATTTGGGCTTAGCAATGTTGGTTGATAACAGTTCGGGAAAGTCATTTGTGTTTTTTTTTTTGCGAGAAAGCGCTTGAAGCCTTTTTTGCACATGTAACGGTTGGTAGAAAAGAGTGAATTGAGAAAAGAACTGATACTAACACGATATGTACATATGTACTGTCGAAAGAACAATGAATAGGTTGATTTTCCTATAGTCACCAGCCCCAGATTTGATTTGTTGCCATTTTTGAAAATTGGCCGAGCATGATACTTTGTAGTGACGAGGTCATATCTCATTATTCAAGTAAAAAGCGCGTTTTTTTTTCATCTGACTTTGTCCGGAGCCACTCCAATTTTCAATACTGTTCAAGGCCACTCTAGGAGAGTTATTTGAACTGTCAAAAAAATCTCGCAAATGATTCTCTTTCAGTCATCGTCTTTAAGGAATTTAACCGACTTCTTGCAAAGGTAGCATGACCCAAAGGATTCATCTTCACTGTGTTGTCTCTTAGTGCATAGTCGCTTGTCGTTTGTGAGGTTGATGATGCGCAATTCAAACTCGGGGTGATATTCATCAAAAGGCTCTTGATTCACAGTTTCAATGCTTTAATCGTGTTCAATGCAGCTCATTTCCAAGAGATTTTCGAGGTCAACATCTGATTCGCTGCTGTAATGATCCAAGGTCCGTGATGTGCCATTCGTGTCTCTTGATCTACAGCTTCGAAGCCTTTATCTCGTTCTGCAGGTTGCACACTTACATTTTGGTCGTAGCAAGTTGATTCTATGCTGTTTTCAACGTGAGAAGAGTCCGCATGTGTTTTTTGTTTTAGAGAGTTGTCGATCAACCTTGTGCTTCCATTGAAGTTGGTAATGAGCTTCTCTGCACCCAATACAATTTGAAATCGCGTCTTCAATACCTCATCACCTGCTTCGTTTTCTAGAATCACAACAATTTTATTTTTGATGGATATGGCCCATTGTGCAAGATGACCAATCATTGATTGAAAATAATGTTTTATCTTTATTATAATATACGAGGATGCTAACGTAACAGTAGTAGAGGGTAAGTCTACAGATGTCCTTGAAGATTCTGCAGATAAACCTCCACCACTGTAAGGCGGCCTCTGCGGCCCTACTGCTCCGCGGAACCGACTTGGTCCTGATCCAGGAACCTTGGATGGTGTGTGGCAAGGTTTCTGGATTAGGATCACCTGACTTCAAGTTGTTTGTAGCAAATACTCAAGGTAACATACGAACCTGCATTCTTTCTAGAAAACATTCAAGTGCATTTCTACTCCATAATTTCAGTAATGAAGACAACACCGCAGTAAGCCTGGAGCTCCAGCCAGCTCCTATCAGGCTACTGTCCGGCTATATGGCATATGACCAGGTTGGTCCCATACCAGAGGACATCGTACGAAGCCTAGTAAGCGACTGCACTAAAGACAAAATCGACCTAATAATAGGATGCGATGCAAACGCTCACCACACGAAGTGGGGGAGCTCAAACACAAATGTAAGGGGTTAGTTACTATTACATTATCTCATCAGCTCTAACCTAGAAATAATAAATAGAGGAAATGACCACACCTTCATTATCAAGGATAGGAAGGAGGTCATCGACTGGACACTCGTGTCCCACTCTTTATGTAACCTAACCATTGCGTGGAAAGTTCTAAGTGAACATTCCTTTTCAGATCACAGATATATTGAGTTCGTTCTCAATCTCATACGACCAGATCCAGGTCAGTTTACTAATCTTAGGAAAACCGATTGGACGAGATACCAAACCATTCTCAGAAAATCTATCTCAGAAAACGATCCAGAAGGCCCTTTTTCAAATGCGCACCTTCTCAAACAAATAAAATCCTTTACAACTGCATGCATATCTGCATGTAAAAAATCATGCCCCGTCATCAGACCCAAAGGCAGGAAAAAACCACCTTGGTGGACACATAACCTAAATGTCCTTCGGAAGAGCAGTACAGCCCTTTTCAATCAAGCCAAAGCCTCAGACACAGAGCTACAAGCTACAGTTAGCCATATATAAAAAGGAAATCAGGCGAGCCAAGAGATCCTCTTGGCGTACCTTTTGCTCAGATATAGAATCCACATCAGAGGCAGCACGTCTCCGGAGGATTCTCTCCAAATCAGCCCCTTCTCTAGGCTATATAAAGAGAGAGACAACGACAATTGGACAACCTCCAGTGAAGAATCACTGGAAGCCTTATTAACAACGCACTTTCCGGGATGTTCCCGACACAGCTTTGGCAGTCAGCAAAACATAACTGAGGTGCCTCTGAACCCCTCACTTTTCAGTGCACACAACATCGAGTGGGCGATTAACAGTTTCAAACCGTTCAAATCGCCCGGACCCGATGGTATAGTACCTGCAATATGCAGGAAACACTGCAATAAACTGGCTCCAAGCTATCTTCACTAAAGTCTTCTGGACGGGTCAGATCCCAGATCCATGGCGAACTTCAAAAGTTGTTTTGATACCCAAGGCCGGTAAAGCCTCCCACATCATTCCCAAGGATTTTAGGCCAATAAGCCTCACATCTTTTCTGCTCAAAACCTTCGAGCGCATTCTATCCCTTCATTTAAAGGTGTAAGGGAGTTTCCAGCCGGGGTGCAGACTCAGTCTGCCAGGGCCAGAACTTACAAGAAATTTGTAAGTTTCGCTGGACGCGGGGATAAAGAGGAGGGAAATGTTCGCTAGGAAAGAGAAAATAGCAACGTACGAACTCACGAATGATGTGAAGCAACGCGGCCGGAGAACGGTACAGGGTATACGTCCCAGTGTTCCACCGGCACCACGTGCTGCACAATACAACTACTTGATTAGTGGGTACCGCAAGTAACAGCGGGATTCTTGCCGGGATCACCCACGGTGATCAATTACTATTTGTTAGTTTTGGTTTTAGCTACAAATAAAAAGAGTTAGTTCTTTCATTATTCAATTCACCGTTTATTCATGGATTCCAGATTTTCTTACACGTGCCCTGCTGCACTGTTGAACCTAACCACACTTATCTCCGACCTTTTCCCCAGACGCGCCAACTTGCGACGTCTGTCCCTTTTCACTCCTCGATCTCAACTCCCGAGCCGCTCTATGCTAAGCCACGCGCCAGCGTCGGTTACACAACTCCCCACAGCTTTCGCTCTTCACCTCGGAGCTTTCACTCTCTCAAAACGAGGTGAAGTTGGCGCTCCTTTTGGCAGAATTGTGCAACCGATCGCTGACGCATGCAAGCCTGCAATAACGGTCGTTGCATTCAAATTTAAATTTAAACTTATCTTTAAAGTAACAATTAACAATATGAAATAGTATACTAATAATAAAGAAAAATAGAATGTGAGACGGTGCGTCCTTAGCGCCGCCTCACACACCCCCCTTTCTCACAAAGATCCAACGTCGCGCTTCCTGCGTCGTTGGAGGGACGCCGTACCAGGGAGGCCGCCATTCCCGTTTCCGGAGTTGATAAAGCCGACTCTGGTCCTTTAAAACTCTGCGATGGTTAAAAGCGGCAATCACAGAAGAGTTCGCTACACTGGGACCGACCACCAACGATGCCTTTGGCAGCAGTTCGTCCCACGAACTTCGATGGCCGTCGGCAAATCGCGTTATCGGTGTCTTCACGGCGCTGTTCTTCCCCTTGGTGTGGTTTCCCTCGTCGTCCGCATGGAATCCTAAGTTCCGGTAAGGCTGGTCGTCCTCCTGTGGGTAATTCGATAATTGGGCTGGCTCCTCGGCGATCATCGCTCGCATGCTCGCGATCTGTTTGCAAGTGGGTTTGGCTTCTACCGCTTGTTGACAGATCTCTAGAGGCCGTCTTGAGAGCGCATCGACCACCACGTTAGGCTGTTGCCGGGACGGGACATCGACCAGTTCTGCTTCCAAGACCTCTCTCAGTTCTGGTTCCAGATTCGCCGGTCGTTCCACCTCCACTTCTGGGGACTCCTTCTCGCTCTCCGCATCGGCTTCCACCATCGCCTGCTCCGATGGGGATTCTGACTCGTCGGAGTTGGGTTGTCTTCCCACCTGCTCCCCCGCGGCTTCGTTCTCCCTTTCCAGCCACACATCGACGCTCGCTTCGGTCTCAGCCATCGTAGCCGCTTGGCAAGATTTGAGCTGATCCCTCAGCGTTCCTGACGCCTCGTTTGGCCTCGAACTGGGCTGGTCGGACAGTGATTGTGGAGTGGACCATAGGATCTCTCTTGTCTTCTTCCTCCTTCTCAGCCGTGCAGGCCTTCCCCCTGCCATAGGCGGGAAGCTATCGGTCAGCTCTTCTGCTCCCACTGCTTGCCTCGTAAGCTCCACTGCCAGACTCACCGAAGCTTCCGGGATTACCTTTGCATTTCCGCACGGCATGTCCGTGCCCATCGCCCATAGAAAATCTATGTTTCGACCCGATGCTGTGTAACGCCCTTTCCTCTTTCCCGCACTTTCGGGCATTCCTCCTCTTATGCTTTCATATTCTGCAGCCATTCGGGTCAGCTGACTCAGGGTGGAGAAATCTTGCCGACGTACATACAATTTGTAGTCTTGAGCAGCATTCTCATACACCCGATACAATTCCTGCGCAGCGCTGTAACCCGCATGGTGCATTAACATCTTAATTTCGATAAGATAATCCTTAAAGCCCTCGCCGTTGCGTTGACGGCGGGATCTAATCTCGTCTTTAAGGCGTTCTAAATAATCTGGCGGCAAAAAGAACTCCACGAATCCGTCCCTGAAATTCGCCCAGGACACGTCTCTCAATCCGCTACTTAAAAACCATCGGGCCGCCCTGTCTACGAATATCTCGCTCATTACCCTGGGCATCAGATCGAGGTCAATATCATAGGTGAAGGCACGCTCCTGTAGGGTTTCTAGAAACTCCAGGGGATCAGTCTGTCCGTCGTATCGCATTCTCCACTTCCGGACCTGTTCCGCAATAACCCAAAACGGCTCAACCTCCGATGACGACCTGGCTACGGTCTGGTCACGGGGACTCGCGAGGCCTGGTTTTGCCGCGACGCCCATTCCCGGATTCTTGGACTCACCTGACTTCGACATGGTCAGTTGACGTTGTGTTTTGTCACTCTCATTGTTCACTTTGTTGGTTCTGTTCTATTTTTATTTTTATTTTTTCCTCCACACTACAAAAAAAACTTGCCCTCGTTTTCCTTTTTCACGCGCTTATTTCTTTTTTTTTTAAAAATATAAATCGTCTTTTCCTTTTCCAAAAAAGTCACAGTAATCGCCTTACTGCGCATCACTGCTGAACGTCACTATTCACTTTGTCCACTTTCGAGTCACTTTTGCCAGGCTGCCGAACGTCTTTATAGCGCGTCACTGGTGACCATTACTTTTCACTTTGTTCACTGTTCACGGTGGAGCGTCACTTTTGCGCATCACTGTCTGAGTTCTAGCGTTTTCTCGCTGTTCCCGATCTAGTTTAACACTGTTGCGCATCACTGACCGGCATCACTGTTAAACGACATCACTGCGCAGTCCTTTTTACCGTTGGCTTTGGCGCCGACGCGTTTGTCCGTTTTCGTAGCAGAGCGGCAGCGCTCTCACTCGCGACGTTGACTGCGATGCTCGCTCTCCCGACAGAGCGAATAGCTACACGTTTATGCTCGCGACGGCTTCTCTGCTGCCGTTACCGACTGCGCAGCGCGCTTTTTCGGCTGTACTTGGCGTGTCAAAGTGTGTGCAAATGTCCCGTTGAATTTCGGGCCCTTTTTCGTTTTACTTTTCACATGCGACTATTTCGCCATGTAGAAAAGCAAAATGCAGGGTATAGCAGGGAATTTGCGACTTTGACAATGACTACGGTTAATATCTACTCTATACCTGCGAACATTTATTTGGACATAATCGTGGGGCTTTATGTCACTTTTATGCCACGCCCCTTTAAGCCTCCAGCGTCCCTGCTCGGGCGCCACTTGTAAGGGAGTTTCCAGCTGGGGTGCAGACTCAGTCTGCCAGGGCCAGAACTTACAAGAAATTTGTAAGTTTCGCTGGACGCGGGGATAAAGAGGAGGGAAATGTTCGCTATAGCCGTTCGCTATAGCCAACGCGGCCGGAGAGCGGTACAGGGTATACGTCCCAGTGTTCCACCGGCACCACGTGCTGCACAATACAACTACTTGATTAGTGGGTACCGCAAGTAACAGCGGGATTCTTGCCGGGATCACCCACGGCGGACAGGATTTCCCTTGTCTAGAATACGACCGCTTGTCAATGTTGGTATCTAACTACAGGGAAAACGTAGTAGCGGGATTCTTGCCGGGATTACCCACAGCGGACAGGATTACCCTTGTCCAGAATGCGACCGCTTGCTACTGTTCAATTACTACTTGTTAGTTTTGGTTTTAGCTACAAATAAAAAGAGTTAGTTCTTTCATTATTCAATTCACCGCTTATTCATGGATTCCAGATTTTCTTACACGTGCCCTGCTGCACTGTTGAGCCTAACCACACTTATCTCCGACCTTTTCCCCAGACGCGCAAACTTGCGACGTCTGTCCCTTTTCACTCCCCGATCTTAACTCCCGAGCCGCTCTTAACTCCCCACAGCTTTCGCTCTTCACCTCGGAGCTTTCGCTCTCTCAAAACGAGGTGAAGTTGGCGCTCCTTTTGGCAGAATTGTGCAACCGATCGCTGATGCATGCAAGCCTGCAATAGCGGTCGTTGCATTCAAATTTAAATTTAAACTTATCTTTAAAGTAACAATTAACAATATGGAATAGTATATACGTACTAATAATAAAGAAAAATAGAATGTGAGACGGTGCGTCCTTAGCGCCGCCTCACAAAGGTCTCTTTCCCTAGTGACCTTATGTCAAATTCACAACACGCATACAGGAAAGGAAGATCCCCTGAGACGGCTCTTCACTCCGTTATTGCCACCATAGAGAAATTTCTCTCATTTAAAGAATTCACCCTTGCTGCTTTTCTCGATATCGAGGGCGCTTTCAACAACGTCTTCCCGGAGGCTATTACTGGAGCACTGACGGGCCTGGGAATCGAGGGCCGACTAATGGGATAAATCAACCAGTTGCTGACTAGCAGGGCTGTGACATCTACACTTGGCTCTTCGACTCTCACCAGGTACGTCAGTAGAGGAACCCCCCAAGGGGGAGTGCTCTCTCCTCTACTGTGGAACATAGTAGTAAACCAACTGCTGTGTGACATGGAAGGAGGTGGCTGGCAGATAATAGCCTACGCAGACGACGTTGCTGTTATCTTCTCTGGAAAATATCCCCAGACCTTATGTGGTCTTATGACGGTCAAACTAAAAAGGTTGGCCGCCTGGGTCGACAAATGTGGCCTAGGGTAAGCCCTGATAAAACAGAACATTTATTATGTGTGTTTGTGTTTTGTTTATTTTGTGAATGTGTCGATGCGTTTCTTTAATTTCTAGCTGTAGTACTTTTTGTAGGAAATTGTTCGCTAATTTTTCCAGTTCGTTCTTTGATTCATGTAACGTAAAGTTGTGTCTCAGTGATGTTGTTTTTCTTTGTAAGTGTTTTGGTATTATGTTAAAATTCTTACATTCTAATAAGTATTTTAACCTACTTCTCTGTTTCGCTAGTTTTTTCTGACACTTAAAATAATGCTTAACGTATAGTACCGAATTACCACCATATGTAGATTGTATGTATGTAATGTATCCCTTCATCTTGAATGCTTGAGTTTTAAATCCGGTTCACCCTCCGGTAATGTAATTGTGTGTAATTTATTTGTAGGCAAGTGTGTGATGTAATTTGTGTTGTTGCTGTTTTGCTGGGTTGATCTGGCCAGTGTGTCTCATTGTAAAATTAAAAAAACATTTTAATTTTCAATTTTCCTCCTACGCGTTTCGATGGTCTTTGCCATCTTCATCAGGGAGTCTGATTTTATTGTTGTAAAAAACACAAAGAGTTACATTTCATTTACATATACATAAACATACGATTATTACAGTGATACATACATTTATTTTTGTTGTTATTTGTTTGTGCCTAAATTGGTGTCGTCAATCCTACTCCTAATATTGCATTCGTTGTCCATAATTTAATAAGTTGTTTAACTTATTATTTGTCGTCAGGTTTGTTTGTTTCTCCTCCAGTTGTTTTTGGCTATTGCAGCAGCGTAAATGTAATTCGTTTGGTCTATGTCTTCTTTGTGATTAATCGCGGTGTCTCCTTTTTGCTGTATTCGCAAGCTCTCCAGCGTCAGTCTTGTTCGCTCTCTCCTCTCAATGTCAAGCACCTTGACGTCAACAAAGTCAGCTGTGTGGTCAGTGTCCGTTAGATGCTGTGCTAATGCTGTCGTTGTCTTTTTGTTCTTCGCGTCTCCCTTATGCTCTGTTACTCTTGTAGCGAGCGATCGTTTTGTTGTGCCAATGTAAACTTTATTGCACTCTTCTCCTTCTTTTCCATTGCACTTGATTTCGTATATTACATTGTTTTGCTTTTCTCTGTCAATTTTGTCTTTCGTGTTTGTAAACAAATTTCTTGTTGTTTTA
>JBAMBJ010002734.1:0-36653 GCA_037043495.1 Drosophila recens | reverse complement strand
TTTGTGCTGGTCATATAGGGCTTTATAGGAATACATTTGACCATTCGTATTTGACCTGTTAAAGTGTGAAGTGCCTTTCTGTAATTGTAGTGCATTTTTCGAATTGTGTAATAATATTTGGTAAGTATTAATGGCGGATCAGTTGTAAAAAAACATAAAACAACATTTTAAATTTAGGATAAAATGTCACAGCCTATATTTGGGAGCGAATGCGATTTTTCGGCAGATGACGACTTGGAAGATGCAGATTTAAAACCTTCCACAAGCATGAGGAAACGGTCAATTACAAGTGAAGAGTCCAAACCGCCTCTTAAAAAAAATATGTTTGGATTCGTCCTATGACTTACAAAAATTAGTCTTCAAAAATGATTTTTATGTGGAAGTGGAGAAGGTTTCTTACTTTGCAGATGATGAAAATAATCTTTATTCACCCGAGGAACAAAAAAAAGGTCAGCGATCATTAATTTGCAATCAGCTATCTTGTTATTTGCAAGATGACAACATTTCGGAAGATATTTGGCTGAAGTACAGAATTTTAAAGGAAGCATCCATGGCGTTCTTCGGCGCCGGTTGAACGGATGTTTTCGTTTGCCGGCATTATTAATAGCCCTAGACAGCAATCATTGTCAGACTTTTCTTTCGAAAAATTGGTTTTAATGAAAGCAAATTGCAAATCTGTACCCTATTAAAAATATATTTTAAATTAAACAATTTTAGATATGTTTAAGTTATTTATTTTTTTGAAGTGAGTTGGAGGTAATTTTCTTCCGAACTATTTTAAGCAGCTTAGCTTGGTGCGCTTTGCTTCTGCTACTCTGACACGCAGGCATCTCTAGATCAAACTCGATCAAATCTCCCACATCTTCCACTGGCAGCGTGAACTACAGGGATCTACTAGGAGATAGTTAATAGTAATGGCTGCCGGGATTAGTCACACGGCCAATGGGATCGATTCCTCGTCCAAACCAAGGGATAGTTAGTAGGGATTGTCGGATTCAGCAGCAGCCTAATCCGTTTCATCGATATAACTATCGGCACAGCTGCCGTATGAGCAGGCTTGTCGTGTACTGGTTCCAGCTGTGATTGCATTGTATTTGCATTCACATACACATACATGTGTAGAAAATACAAAGTTTGTGTTAGAAATCATACTCCAGAAGGGGTCCTTTGATTGTTTAGGTTGATCCAGCAGGTAGTATTGGGCGGGTTCGCCTGGGGCAGCTCATGGCATTTTAAGGCAGGGCCCCCAGTCCCCGAACAAGCAAGTAAAATCATCTCGGTTGACGATCAAAAAGAAGTTAGCGATGAGGTAGTAGTAGGCCTGTTCGCCTGGGGCTGTGCATGCCATTTCAAGAAAGTAGAATTATCTTGGTTGATGTCCAAATGCGTGTAAACGATGAAGTGTAGGCCTGTTCGCGTGGGGCAGCTTATGACATTTTAAGGCAGGGCCTCCAGTCCCCGAACAAGCAAGTAAAATAATCTCGGTTGATGATCAAAAGGAAGTGAGCGATGAGGTAGTAGGCCTGTTCGCCTGCAGCTGTGCTTGTCATTTCAAGATAGTAGAATTATCTTGGTCGATATCCAAATGCGTGTAAACGATGAAGTGTAGGCCTGTTCGCCTGGGGCAGCTCATGACATTTTAAGGCAGGGCCCCCAGTCCCCGGACAAGCAAGTAAAATCATCTCGGTTGATGATCAAAAGGAAGTGAGCAATGAGGTAGTAGGCCTGTATAATCAATAACATAAACCTACTGTAGATGTTCATAGTCGGAACGTCTTTTTTTGTGCGGATCACAATCCAACTACTAGGATATCTTGTTTTCGATTGTATACGCAATAAATGTGGACCTCTTGAGCGCTCCTCTTAGTTCTCCAATATTCTGCAAGCAATTATTTTCTTGACTCTTTTGATTAAAAAAAAAATGTTGAATACTATTCTTTTTTTTATGACGGGAAGTACACTCACTTGCATATCTCTGCGTGCACACTTATTTTTGCTATAACAGCTATGTAAGTAAAGTTATCACGTTAAAAAAAAATATATTTGGAAAGGTCGCTTAAATTCCGATTGAATGATGCAAAAATTTCCTTAACCCATTAAATACCCTTCGAAAATTTCGAACTTATGTAAAAGTCACTTTTCAAAACTTTTTTCCTCGATTTTTTCCAAAAAATGTTGGGATGCAAAAAATTCTTGGAACAATTCAAAGAGTAACTGCTAAAAAAAATTTTCAAAAATAATTTTGCTAGTATTTTTTAAAGTTTTTTGAAAATCCTAAAAAATTACCATTTTAACCCATTTTTCCTCATTTTCATGCAAAAAGTGCCTTTTTTGCAGTTTTCAAACAATTTTAAAAAATACTAGCAAAATTATTTTAGAAAATTTTTTTGCCGAGGTCTCGTCGTCAAAAAACTGTCCCTTGACTATACTAACAATAAGTGCGAGTGAAAAGGCTCATCGTAGTGAGTCGTAGTGAGTGTGAGTGAGACGACAATACCTTTCACGTCAACAAGCAAGCACGCACTGAAGCATTAAGTGACAAAAACCGAACGATTTGACAGCCGACGAGACCTCCTTCTGTTGTTGCTTCATGCTTTAGACAGAACAAAGCAACTATAATCAAAAGCTTAATTGTGAAAATAATTTGATTTTTATCAAATAATCTTAAAAAATCTAAAAAATCAGAAATAATCAGAAAAAATCATAAATAATCCGAAATACTCAAAACGATGATTTTTTTTTTTTTTTTTGATTGTTTTTGAATAATCGTGATAATTTAAGATTTTTTTTGGATTTTTGGTAATCGTAATCATTAAATAATTGGGCAAAACCCAAAATAATCGTAATTTAATCATTGGTTCGACTTTTAAACAAAAATAATTTAATTACTAATGATTATGATTACTAATCATTATTTAACAGGTATGGTATAAATAGAGAACATAGGGAGAACATTTCGGAACGAAAGCATTTACTTCTGAGTTAATAAAACTTCAGTGACGTTAACTAGGCGATGACAGCAATATTACACAACTTTTCAGCACTGAATAAAGTGTTGGTAAGCAACCTGTAAAGTGCTGAACATGAACATATCCCTGACCAAAAAATAGGTTAATAGGCAATTTACACTGAGACCCGTATGGGGCACAGCTGGGACTTAACGATTTTTTTAATAATCGATTCATTTCAATTTTTTTAATAAAAAAAATTTGTTAAACTATGTTTTTTTTTACTTTAATTGGTTTGCCTTTTTTTTGTAGTATTTATATTATTTATCACAATTTTTTGTTATTTTACAGTTCATCATTATTAAAAAAAAAAGAAAATAATTAAAATAAATTCAAAGTTAAAATAAATTCAAATGACTAAAATTAACTTAATTTTATTCATTTTAGAGATGGAAAAACAGCTATTCTTTAGTACATTTTGTGTATTCAAAGCATACGCGCCTTTAAGTTACCAGTCACAAGTAGCATTTTCCTTTTTAAAAAAAATCGAGTTTCCTTAAAACAAAATCGATTTTCGCTCCACCAAAAAAAAAATCGATTTTATTAAAATCGGTCCCAGCACTAGTATGGGGCCGTAACGAAAAAATGCCGGTATAAGGCCCGTAAGTAGGCCTTTACCATACACAATTTGACGGCCCCAAATACTTCCCAGCAGCCGCCATATACGCCCGGTCTGATGAGTCGCCTTAGAAAGCGTGGCGAGCGCATGTCCAAGGATCAGAAGGAGCTCTACGTCAAATTCTTTGAGGATAATCCCTGCATGTTGTCGAACCACCGTCGCCACGATGGACTCACCGAGCCATTGTGGGCCAAGCTGGCACATATGCTAAATAGTGTGCCCCAGGGAGCTGTGAAGAATGTGGAGGATTGGAAACAAACGTTTGACGCTTGGCGCAATCGCATTTTCATGTACACACGCTACAACTCCAAGCTGAGCATGTCGGAGACGAGCGATCCGAAAAACTTTAAGCCGCTGACAGCCACCGATCAGAAAGCCTATGCCATGTGACTACGAGAAAATGGATATGTTTGTGCCGCTGGACGAGAGCACAACGGCGACCAATAGTTACAACTATTAAGTCAAATTCCCTTGGGACCAGTGCAAATGTTAAATGATGTTCAATTCGATGATGATGTGTACTTTAACTAACATTATGTTTAGGCAAAAAAAATCATAGTTTTGCAACTCTAATGCCCAACGAGCTTTTCTGGGATTTAATTCCTTTTTATTTAGGCCATGGTTAATGCACTGCAATCTGTGACAATTTTAAAATGTATACCTTGAACGAGTATTCTAAAGCGTTGTAATGCGTATATTATAGCAAATGTTTTTAATTCGAAGCTATGACACTTCGCCTAAGTTTCTGTCGTTCTTTTGGAGAAATAGAACCAATGGATGAAGTTTACCGCCTACTTTTCTTTGCATTAGAATCGATCCGAAGCCCAATGCGCTTGCATCACAATGCAATTCTGTATGGTCAAGAGGACTGTAAAGTGCTAGAATTGGTGCGTACTATGTATGTACGTTCAAGTGGTCCAAGCGACACCAAGCCTAAGCTGGTAACGCGCGGATCAGAAGAGGAGTTCGCGTGCGGTTGGAAACGAGATGAACGGCATGCAAATTAAAAGGTTGCGAAGAGAGAAAGAAAATAAACAGTTACGAACATAAAATATGAAAACGGATATAGAATTAAGGTACTACAAATTATAAAAAAAATACTAAACTTATTATTCAATTCAGAAGACCAAAGAGTAATTCGATCTGTGACGTTTTTCGCCGCCACACAGTGGGGCTATTGCTCATTTTACGTTGCAAAAATCATAACTTTAGAACGAAATGAGATAATCGAATTATTTAAATGGCATATAATAGATAACTCTTCAAGCTATGAAATAAATGATTAAGAAAAGTGCCACGCCCCTAAGATACTTACTTAGGGGCTATCAAAGTTGAAATTAATGAAATTTGAGAAAAAAATAAATTTTATGGCACCTAAAAATAAATATTTGTTAAAATTTTTGTTTTATTTTGTTTTATTTTTAGGGACTTTATATTTAAAAATTATTTTAAAAAAATTTAAAAACAATTTTTTTTTTCAAAAAATTTTTTTTGTTTTCCGGTGTGAATTATCAGAATTTCATATGTCGACCTAATTCCTATGACATCTATATGATATTGTAGTCTGATTTCAACCAATTTGACATATTATGAATCTGGGATAGTCTTATATATCCAGACCAAAATTGCTTCAAATCGGACCACTATATCATATAGCTGCCATAGGAACAATCGGTCGAACTATGGAATTATGCCGAGTGTTTTTATTGTGAGGTTGCATTAGTTTTTTTGATTTCAGGTATAGCGGTGCAAGTTGGTGCAGACAAAACTATATACGTTATTTAGAGAAATAATTACTGAAGCGTTATAAAGCTAGTATGCCTTTTGAATTCCTCATGCTTGAGAGCTATCGGGTACCAAAGTTAAAAAAAAATCTGAATCTTTTTTTAAAGGATTTTGTGTAACTGGGTCAACCTTAAAAGGTTGTACCACCCACAATTTTTAGCTTGATCTTTAAATTTTTTTGGATTCCTAATCTTTGAAGAATTCTCTATCGAATACTTACATTCCTTTTTCCGAACGCTTTCCCAAAAAAAAAATTTTTGCACTTTTTCCAGCCTGCAGCTCTTAAAAACACTAGACTTGGAATTTTTTTTTAACTTTGGTACCGGTTAGCTCTCAAGCATGAGGAATTCAAAAGGTACATTAGCTTTATAACGCTTCAGCAATTATTTCTCTAAATAACGTATATAGTTTTGTCTGCACCAACTTGCACCGCTATACCTGAAATCAAAAAACTAATGCAACCTCACAATAAAAACACTCGGCATAATTCCATAGTTCGAGGGATTGTTCCTATGGCAGCTATATGATATAGTGGTCCGATTTGAACCAATTTTGGTCTGGATATATAAGACTATCCCAGATTCATAATATGTCAAATTGGTTGAAATCGGACTACAATATCATATAGATGTCATAGGAATTAGGTCGACATATGAAATTCTGATAATTCACACCGGAAAACAAAAAAAAATTTTTTTGAAAAAAAAAATTGTTTTTAAATTTTTTGAAAGTAATTTTTAAATATAAAATCCTTAAAAATAAAACAAAATAAATCAAAAATTTTAACAAATATTTATTTTTAGGTGCCATAAAATTTTTTTTTTCTCAAATTTCACAAATTTCAACTTTGATAGCCCCTAAGTAAGTATCTTTGGGGCGTGGCACTTTTCTTAATCATTTATTTCATAGCTTGAAGAGTTATCTATTAAATGCCATTTAAATTATTTGATTATCTCATTTCGTTCAAAAGGTATGATTCTTGCAACGTAAAATGAGCAATGGCCCCACTGTGCGCCGTCGCCTTTTTCTTTGTTTAATTATAGCAACATAAATTTATTTATTTCCTCATTGAGTCGCAATTACCTATACTTTTCTGGACGTCCCAGCCGTCTCCATTGACCCCACTTGGGGGCTCTTGCCTGAGAGGATGGAGCAGTCTAAGAATTCCTATCTGGGCTAGAAACTGGTGAAAGCTATGAACATGACCAGGACATCTCGTGATGAGTCAAGTCGTGCAACTAGAGCTATCAACCGTCATGCTTGCGTCGATGAGATGCGCAGTATTCGTTGCGATTCCGGTGATGAATCGGACCCCTCGTTTAACCCATTAATGGCTGCCCATAGATCGGCTGGTACGATTTTGACGAAATTTGTAAATGTGTGCCTAGAAGACCATAGAAGTTGAAAGAAACAAAAAAAAATTTTTTATCTTCAAATTTAATTTTATCGATTTCCATACATTTTTCAGCTATTTTCGATACCATTTTCTATGCAGAAAAATAGCTAGATATTCACCTGTAAAAAACTACAAGTTTAACAAGGATAACTAAACTGTTCAAATTTTATACTTATATTTTTATTAATTCTCTTTACTATGAAATAAATTTTGCCTTGATATCTCTCACATGCCCCGAGCTAGAATTTTTAAAGTGTCAATACTTTTTTGGGTATTTAAATACCCATTAGCTGTTAATGGGTTAAAGATGATTTAAATTCATCATTGAAGACAATTAGCCCTTAAAGCCCTAGACGCAAGTCGCCCTCTGTTCGTAATCACGAACCGTAATGCCCGCACCAGTCTGATCCTGATTCCGATACTCATTCAATGTCTAACTTTTCTCAATTGGGAGACACTTCTTCGGATTCGGATTGCTCTTTCATCTCAATGAAAAAGGATCTCGCTTCACCTACTCCTCAATGTCACTCTACGCCGCTCCAAGCTAAGTTGCCTCTTAAAGAGTCAGTCAAGAAAACAAAAAATAATCTTAATGTTTAAAGTTGTTTAATATATTTAGTAAAAAAATGTGCTATTCAAGTAAAACAGAATTTGAGTTATTTTTATACTTTTTTGGCTTTTTAGTTAATTTTATATTAATTGTTGAACTTATTTAGGTTTTTTCATTTTTATAATGAAGAATATTTATCTCCACTAAAATAGAAACTTTTAAACAAAAGTGTTTATTTATAAGGTTCAAAAATATTGACTCAGGAAATTGAGTGTATGGAGTGTGCTACTCAAGTGAAACGCAGTGTATAAGGGAATACCAGACAGGAATTTGTTCATGGAGAGCCGGCTTGATCTCAGTTCCGACCTCTTGCCCTTGGTTACTTTTTTGCAGCATGATGTCGTTAATCTGCGCAACAGAGTTTCTTTCCTGCCGAAAAAAAATAACAATCTCCTTTTTCAACGAAAACTTGAACGTATTGTAGACGCCGACCGCTCCTTCCAATCTCCAGGGGATATTGACGGTTGCATTGACCACTTAAACCAGTGCATCGAGGTCATCTCTGCAGACTTCCAGAATCGTGGCTCCGATTCTATCAACCCTCTGAGTCGAATCTTTCCACTTTCAGGTGAGGCTTTGGCCCTTTTGGAGGAGAAAAGGAGACTGCGAAGAAGATTGCTAAGGAAGATGCTTTCCAGACGTCTGCGGTGCGTCATTTCGACACCCTTTTAGAGGGCATGGATCCTCACAAACCCTCTGATTTCAATGTCTGGAACTTAACCAAGGGAATCAAAAGACAAGCGCCTTCTAATTAGGCTATTCAAATCGACCATGGCTGGAGCAAGGACTCAGAGAAACCCAGCATTTTTGGCCGTGAGCTTGAGGAAAGATTTACTACTTTTTCTCTTCCTTCTCCCATCGAGTCTTTCAAGATTTCATGTTTGGCTTCGGAACCTGTGGACATCACTTTTCTTTCTCATTGGAAGAGGTCTCCTCAGAGATCAAGCTCATAAAGCTCAGGAAATCGCCTGGTATTGACGGTATTGATGGCCGCATGTTGAAGGCTTTTCTTTCGGCAGGAATTGTGGACCTTTTGCGTATTTCCCTCCGGCCTGGAAAACGGCCCTCATTACAATGATCCACAAATCTGGGAAACCAATCAATGATCCTTGCTCGCATAGGCCCATCAGCTTACTTTCAACGTTAGCTAAGCTTTTTGAACGTCTTCTTTTACGAAGAATTCGGATTGAACTGGATGATGCAGAGGCGACACCGGATTTTCAAACTCCATAAGGTTGTGAATTTTATTCTGGAGGCTTTCAAGGGGAAGCAGTAATGCACAGGTGTCTTTCTGGATATTCAGCAAGCGTTTGACAGAGTGTGGCATGACGGCTTAATTGTCAAAATCAAAAGAACGCTTTTTTCATCCGCAATTTCTGCTATTATTATTAGCTGGCTACGTGATCGGAGCTTTATCGTTCATGTGAATGGCGCGAGAAGCCAAATACACTCATGGACAAAATCATAGGTGTGAACACTGTAACTTTAAATTTACCGATAAAAAATGTGTACACAACGTTTTCTACATAAACATAATATTTTTTACCAGGGACCGCAACTTTTATAACTTTTAAAATAAAAATTGCAAAATAACAATTATTTTTAGATTTTTATTTTAAAGTTACGGAAAAACTCTTATTTTTAATTTTTATTTAAAAAGTTAAAAATTATCGTTAAAATTCATTTTTTTAATAAAAGTTGTGAAATAACTCTTATTTCTGATTTTTTCAATAAAAATAAAAGTAAAGAGTTATTTTTGATTTTTATTTTAAAAGTTACAAATAAGAGTTATTCCATAACTTTTATTATAAAAATCAAAAAATAAAAGTTAAGCTGAATATCTTTTGAACCAAGTGGTGGATTTCCAAAATTTAAAAATATTCTTGATCTATGACTCGAGATCTTTCATATGATATATCAAATGTCCTTCAAGGACGAATTTGAAGGATCCAATTATTTTCTATTACTATTTTTCATTTTTTTTTCAATGTTCTGTTGCAGTAATATATACTACAACTTTCAAAATAATAATAGAAAAATATATTTTTCAAATCCAAGGGTAATGAAATTGGATTTTTTTTTTTTGTATTTTTAATTTATTAAACAATGTTTAAGCTTATGTTTTGTTAAGTTTTAAAAACATAATTTGCTTTAAGGAAATCGGCGACAAATTGCATCGCAAGTCAGAAAGTATAAGCTTCAGTGCTGAAAATGCCCTTTCGACGCTGACTTGTGTTGCAGGAACACAATGAATCACCTTTGCTAGCTGGTACAAACGGGGATATATGAATTTTTTCTCCTCCCAATAATTCATTATATCTTCGTTTATGTCAATTGGCTTCGGACAGTAACTGTTTATTTCATTTATTGCAGCCTGAACTTCTATTTCATTGTCTTCATCTGACTCCTCATTGCCTGAAGCAACAGTAATGGAATTTAGAAAATCATTTAGCAATGAGGAACTGCTCTGTGACGCGCTCAAGAACTGACTTGTAGAAGGCTGCTCCCAAGTTGCTGGTGATAGCTCGTCCTGCAATGATATTTATATAAATAATAAAGCTTTTAAAATCAAATTATATAATCATGCTTACATTTTTTGCAAGACCATTAATTTGTCGAAAAAGTTTAGCTAAATGGTTTCTTGCACAGATCAGTTTATACATATAAACCTTTCATTTTATGTAAAAAAAAAATCGATTTTTTCAAAAAAAAAATCCAAAAGAATCTACCCTTAACATAATTAAATTTTACGCTTGACCGATCTGAAAATTGCCGTTATTGATAAATCGGTTATTTCGATTGGAATAAGTTTGTGTTTTCGGTTACGGGTTACGGTTTCAGTTACGGTTACCAATTTGAATTGGTTAATACCGGTTATGGTTTAAAAATTCTAATTTCTGTTAAGCTTTATTTTTGGTTTAAGGAGAAAAAATTTAAAGAAAAAAAAATGTTTTGTAATTTCATTTTTTTAACTTTAAATTAAATAAATTGAAGGCGAATAATATTTGATTTTAGAAACGAGTCTTTTTTAAATTAATGTAGAGCATTTTACGTCTATACCCAATTACCGGGTAACTTCAAGTCGAACACTCTCAACTTTCAGTACTCTATACAAGAGGTTTTTTTTTTTTTTGGCTAAAATGACGACTCATAAATGAAATGAAATGGGATGCATAAATCTATGGTGGTTTTACGGATACGGCACGGTTATGATACGGATACGGATACGGACTCTCCGGCTACTGACTTTCCTCCTTACCCCGGCCGCACTCTTTTCCGATTCGGCTGATGTCTGACTAAAGTTGAAAGGTCCTTTAATGATCGCATTCGTAATGTTCTGATAACTGTCACTTTGAGCTCCCACTCGTCAACACAACTCAAACCAAGGCTTGTCTATTCCACACCACATCAGCACAATACTAAAACACCGCCGCCCACACGAATAGAACCACCCGCAACAACACCACCAATAGAATTATAACACACTTTCCCATACCCATTCCCATTCCCATGTATTGTACAGTGCACGCAGACGTCATGACGCATCAACCAAAAAACATATTCTCATTGTATGTAAGCGGACAAGATGGCACTCTAAATTGCCTCTGTCTGGATGACTGACTGAAATGGAGTGAATACGGATGTAAATTTGAATATACAGTTTGTCAAGTAACTCTTTTAACTAATTAAAAAAAATATAAAGGCAAAATTAACATTTACAAAAATGTTTTTTACCTGCTTAATGCATTTGATCAACACTATTTTTATTATAAAAGACAAGCTTTGAAGACTTGTTGTTTACGAATTATTTATAAAAAACAATGCGTTGCGAACGCGACAAAAAATGGAAGTCGTTTTGACTTCATCTTAAAAAATGGAAGAAAATACTTTTAAACCATAATAAAATAACGTAGTTTACCATTTATAAGTATAAGTTTGATATATTACAATTATTTTATTTATTTTACAAGTTTTTTTTAGTGATTTGAAACGTCGCGAACGTTACAAGATTTCCACCTAGCTTAAAACAAGAATTTTTACATTGCACTTAAAAAAGTGTTTAAAATTAAAAATTCAATATATGTTATTTCTATGTATTAAAATGGTTCATATTACCAATCTTTCTATTCTACTTTGTGTAATACAAACGGTCCATTTTTTTTTTTTTAATAACAAAATGCATGGGAATAAACTATTTCAAAATATATAAAATATTTTGAAGTTATTTTTAAGACTCATTATAATATAATAGGTTGATTAAAAGTCGACACTTAAGATTTAATATTATGAACTATCGAAAATCACAAGGTCCAATATATTTGTGCCTCTTTCAGTGTTGCCAATTTGTCGTTTTTGCGGACAGATTTGTCCGTTTTGGAACTGCGATTTCCGGAAAAATTTTAAAAGTCCCCTATCCGGAAAAAAGGCATTTTTTTATTTTGATTTACTTTATCCATTATTTATACTTTTTTCATTGTTCTAAGTCGCTCATAGAATTTATCAATTTTCGGATCGTCAAATATCTTTGAAATTTAAAAAAACCAAGCTATATTATTGTTTAATTATTTTATATGTATTAATAAGAAAACATGGTTTGTCCAGATTTTTTGTCTTAAAAAAAATCTGTCCGTTTTCTTGTCTTGTTTTTTGGCTTAACCGGCCTTTTTTTTGTGTAGAGGCGTTGGCAACACTATCCTCTACAGTGTTGCCAACTTTTGTTTGGAAAAAAAGCTGTTTTTGAAGATTAAAATCAAATTACATAGACCTTAGCTGAACACAGACTTAAACTGCTTGGGAATTATAAGGTCAAGTTACGTGAAGATGTCACCCTAAATGTAATTGCTCTTAAGTAAAAACTATCCTACTCATCAAGTAGTCATTGCAAAAACTCAACTTTGCAATTGACACATTTGCCTTATAGTTCCCAACTGGTTTTAGTAGTGAACGAATAGAGTATGGCCTATGGCTAAGATCAAAGTGAAGTACAATTTTTTTCAAATTCGATTTTCAATAGTTATCAAACATTAAAAAAATAAACAACGGGCCTTAGTTGAAATTGAGCAACACACGAAAAAGCAAAATTTTGTATTTCTTGTGTCTTCTACGATTTACACATAAAGAAACCTTTTTGGAAAATGGCCGAGAAACCGAAGAAGCCGGCTGGCGCCTTCGTGCTGTTTCTGAACAGTGCGCGGGCGTCGATCAAAGGCGAGAATCCCAACATGAAGGCCACCGAAGTGTGCTGGCGCGGTGGCGAACTGTGGCGGGCAATGGCGGAGTCGGACAAGTCGGAGTGGCTGGCCAAAGCGGCCCAGGACAGAGAGGATTACAAACGGGCCGTCCAAGAGTTTGAGGCCAATGGCGGCGGTAGTGCTGCCAATTACGGTGCCAACAACGTGCGTAATCTGCGAAGGAGCCAGCGAAAAAACCCAAAAAAAAGGACTCCGAGGCTGAAGAGCGATGCAACGATTAATACAAACCAAACAAATACAACACTCAACATTATTTGTGGACCAGTCAATCAATCAATCAGTCAATGGCAAGCAAAAACTCTAAACGCCTGCGTAGCGGGACCTCGTCCACGGATATGAGGACCGGAAGGGTGTCCGATATCGCTGCTCCATCACCGCAGCTCATCCAGCTGATTAATCAGCGTTTTGACGAACAGGCTGAGCATATTAGCACAAGCATGCGTGATGCTGAAGCTCGCATTCTTGTTGTACTCAATGACAAGTTGAGTGGAATGGCAACGGAGCTCGCCCAAATGGCTCAGCGAGTTCAGCAACTGGAGAGCGACGTCTCCGATGTTCGAGCACTGAAGGAGCACGTGGCGAATTTGGAGGCCAAGCTGAGAGCGAAAATAGAGCATGATGCAAAAGCAAATGTTTCGCGCATGCATGGCATACCACAACATGAGGGTGAAAACTTAAAAACACTTTTCAACTCTATGTGTTTCTCGCTCAACATAACACCACCACCAAAAATTAAGGAGATTTACCGACTGCGGCCGCGTATCCAGACTCGATCTGTTCTGGACCCGATTATTTTTGTTAAATTCGACAGCCCGAGGGACAAAAGGGAATTGCTTTCAGCAGCTGGTGCACACCGACGTAACTCAAAGCAACCACTAAGCTTAGATCTTCTCGGGTTCAACTCTCAGGCACCTTTTTACCTAAATGAGCAACTATCAAAGGCGAATTACGAAATTTTTAAGAATGCTCTAAAGCTCAAAAAGCAGAAAACTCTCTCTGCTGTGTTTACGCGCACCGCTCTTGTGTACGTCAAACTTAAGGCGGGGGGGAGTATACCTGCATTAAGAGTATGGATGAGCTTGATGCTCTTGTAAACATGTGCCATGATGAGAGCCGCTCTCTTGAGTTACACTCTTCGTCTGCCGATGCTGCATTTACCATGGAACATTGAACTCTCTCCATCAAAATCTACACAAGTAAACTTTACCAAAAACAGAAGATCGTGTCAAAAAGCGGGAATGCTAAAAGTGAGAATGTTGCTGTAGGTTTTTTAAATTGAATCAAACAACGTGCGAGCTGTAATTAAAAATAAATATTTAAAGATGTGACAGCGTGACATTGTTCGGATGTGGGCGACAATTGTGCAACACACGGGGAAAGATAAATATTCAAATGAAGAATGGCAAGAAAGCTACGATTTTTTTTTGCAGATGCATGCAATCGCCCACACCGCCCTACATTGAACTTGTTGATGTGAAGCTGACGGACGATTCCAATAATTCGAGCGACATTGGTGACGATTCGCAGCCACTGTCGGTATGGAAGAAACGATTAAAACTGCAAAGAAAAAGTAAAGAAAAGCATGCATTAAATCAAAAACGTAAACTGAACGATCAATCAAAGAACGCCAAATTGAACACACGAACGCGTTCAAAGCGGCAATCAAAATTAAAACCAATAAATGGGCTACTAAATGCGCACATCAGCCGAGCCACCGAAGTTGCAATCAAGCGAAATTGCTGAAAATCTGATTGCTCCAAATCAAAGAAATCTGAGCGAGACGCCCACATGTACTTGTGAAGCTGATCGCGAGGACTGGCTGCACGTTCATTGTGTATGCCCACTCTATTCAGACTTGCGGTTCCTCGATGGACTAGGAATCCGAACTGAACTGGAGTGGCTGGAGTGACGAAGTCCCTGGAGCGGGTGCAGCTGCTGGATGCATTTGCCGATACCGTGTTTACAAGGCATCGGCAAATTGTTGAAGGTCTGTACGTCGGTGGGCTGCCAGACCCGGGCTAATAACCAAAACTAACTCGGTAAAAGTGTGTGTTTTAATTTTAAGACAAAAAATTAAAACACACTTTTTAATGAACACAGTTTAAAAAAAAAATTGCAAGTATAAATAAAGAACAATGAGAGAACCTTTCGGAACGAGTTGCAAAACACAACTGAGGCTGTTAGCATTTACATCTGAGGTAATATAACTTCAGTGACGTTTAGGCGATGACAACAATTTCAAAGCTGATAATCAAACACAAATTTTCAGCACTGAATATAGTGTTGGCAAGCAACTTTTAAAATCACAGTAGTGGGATTTCGGTAAACGTTTTTGATTTGCTTTTGATTTGATTTTTATTTTTCAGTCAGCTGTTCACAGCTGCTCCATACAAAATTTTCAGTATGCCCAGAGCAAATCAGGGTAATGTGGTCTTACTAATTGATTTAAAAAAACTAGCTCTGAGACTGATTATTTTTGCATTTTGACTTTCTTTCAACTCAAAACTGTGTCAGCTGTGTGGCATATGGTGTTTGTTTACATACTGCTGTCATATCAATATGGAGAACGTAAGTCTTATGCATTTAAAGTATTTATAATTAAATAAATATAAAATGTTTGTTTAAATCTGCGAGTATTCAATAAAAACATAATCGAAAAGCAAACTTTCGTTTAAAACGCGTATAAATTTCCTTTTCTGGCTTTCTTTCGGCATTTTGTATACTTTTTAGTTGTCAATTAGCTGTTCGCCCAGGCTGTCAGCTGTTCACGAAATCAAAAAATAATCAGTGTGCAAAAAGGGTCGTTCCGTAAAATAGTTTTGATTTGGTTAAAAATAATCAAAAGCAAATCAAAAACGTTTACCGGAATCCCACTAATCTAAAGGCTCCTAAATTATATAAAGCGCTGAGCATGTATTTATTGGTTTAGTGAAATGTATGTAACAATCAGAAATTACTATTTATTTTGAATATAAACGGTAAATGTTAATAATACACAGTTATGTTACAGATTTGTCGTATTCTGTAAAACCAAGGTTAAGCTTAGTACGCAAGCTAACTAAATTTTACGCGGCGTAAAGTGCTCAATATTTAGCTGTCGACGAGCGTAAGCCCAGTGTTGCCAATGCAACACGGAAAAATAACAAAAAGTTGAGTGGTAACACTATGCGTCAGCGGCGGTTTATTTTAAATTTGAAGATGCTGAACTGATTTGGATGAAAGAGGACAGAATAGGCAGTAAAAAATGCAAATTAAAGTTTATAGAGAAAAAATATGCGATGCACCGCAACCACAGCGCGTGTTGGGTGCACCCATCGATTTTGAACTTCTAATGAGGATTCACCATTTGTGTTAATGAAAAAAATACCAAAATATCTATAAAACCATTTTAGCTTACGTTCTTGCCTATAATCTACCAATATTGTCATCGTTATTGACCAAATTTAATTAGTCTTCATAGTTTTCACTTGTGTGCCAGACATTTATCTCCAGTATACCCAGCGAAACTCTAAACAGTTTAATGTTTCGCTGGGCCTGTCAGCAGTGCTGCCCATTCTGTTGTTTTACTTAACAGCTCTGTTATTTTATTTAGTCTGCGGACACCCGAGCGTAATAAATGTCAAGTTCTTCTTCTTGATTTTACGCCAGCGTTTTTATATATGGAGTTTGGGCTTACGCCAGGCCTTTTTTTAGTTTGCGTACTATGCTTTAGCACTAAAAGCAATTACCCAGTGGCGGAACACGGCCACAACCGATTGTTGTAACGCTTTTGAATGCATCGACGAATGTACATTCGTAACCGATACTTTCTTCACTTTTTGAACGTAGGTTGGTAATGGGGCGCCGTTTTGGCTCACACTGTTCGGCCATCGAACATGCACGAATGTCTTTCGGCTTTTGCTATTCTGCTTTGGTTGCAACCGAGCATGTGTGTGCTTGTGTTTTGTGCATCACACACATGCAAGTGCGTAAGTATTAGATGCAGCAATTGTAGCAAACACAGGTTGTTGTTTGTGCAAATTTTGTTCGTTTCTATTCCCATATGGTTTTTTTTGTTTGTTTTGTCGCGTGTCAGTTCTGTTTTACCGCGTGGCTGCAACACTTCAACAACTTTAAAGGAAAGTAAATCTGGGTAAGCTTATTGATAATTATATTGTTTTAAACATATAATACATATTTAAATGCTTTTCAGAAATGGACAACACTACCGACATCGCCCTTAAATCCCTGGAAGCCAGAATGGAGCAAGTGGAGAAGAAAATTCATTCTGTTCTAAACAACCAATTTTAAATTTAATTTTTATATTTTTAATTTGTTTAATTTTTTGTTGTTTATTTTTTTTATTTATTATATTTTTATTTTGATTTCATAACTATAAATATAATATAATATTAATTGTTGCTCGTTCGACTACTTTACTAGCGACGCGCCCGCAACCATTGAAAACAAAACAGCTTTCCAGTTCAATCTTTATTTGCGGACGTCAGTTTCTTCAATTGCGTCACTTGCGTCACTTTAAAAAACTATAATGTTTCACATTACAAAATATGATATAAAATATTAATTCAATGTACAAACCCTAGTCAATTGGCAGCGAACAAACAACTAAAATGGCAAAAGCAAATGCACAAAACGAAGCGCAAAAGCTCCGCTGATCTGTTGTTGTTGCTTTACAATCGGTTGAGCTTGCGTTACAGTTATTTTATGCTATGCAGCTGCAGCCCCTGTTGGAAATTGGCTGCGCTGCTGAAATATCGTAAACGTTTGCAGGCCTTGTAGAAATTTCGGCAACATTCCTCTCCCAGTAAGCAAACGGAGGAGCTTACTCATTAATTGCCGACATCAAGGACTGCTAGCTTGACTGCTGGCCTGGTTAGAACGCCATTCGATGTCTGGATTTTTGCGCGCCGTACTTGGCCATCTTCGGCGGTGGTTACCTCAATGACTCGGCCCTTTGTCCAGGTGTTTCGGCGCTGGTTTTCATCGACGATCAAAACGATGTCCCCTACGGCTATATGCTTGACCTTTTGATGCCATTTATTTCTTCTTGTGATGTTTGGCAGCATCTCTTTGACCCATCGGTTCCAGAATTGGTTGGCGAACGTCTCGCTTTGGCGCAGAGTCCACTTGTAGTCAATTTCTTCTGCTGGACAGAATGATTTCTCGCCATTTGATGTCCCCAGCAGCAAATGATTTGGGGTTATAGCTTCTTGATCCTCGTGGTCGAGGGAAACAAACGTTAACGGCCTTGAGTTGACCGTCATTTCCACCTCCATCATAGCCGTGAGCAGGCTCTCGTCGGTGAATTTTTGGTTTGGTACTATGCGGTAGAGTACAGTTTTTATGGAACGCACTAAGCGCTCCCATGCACCACCCATGTGAGGGGCAGCTGGCGGGTTGAAATACCACGATATTCCCCGTTGCATCAGTTTTTGGTGCATCTCTGAGTCGTCCAGTTGCATTTTTTCACGAAGAAAGGCGTCCGTTCCACGGAAATTAGTTCCGTTATCGCTGTATATCTCCTTTGGTGTTCCACGGCGTGCGATGTGGCGACGTAGACCCATTAGGCACGAGTTCGTGCTTAGACTGTGGACGATCTCGATGCTTATTGCGCGCATTGTGAGGCAAGTGATGAGCATGCCCCAACGTTTCAGAGCCTTTCTGCCATCGATGACTGTGAGCGGGCCAAAATAGTCGATGCCCACGTACGTAAACGCTGGCATGAAAGCACCCAATCTAGGTCTTGGTAGTGGCGCCATCAACGGTGGCACAGGTTGAGCATTTTGTAGCTTGCAGTGCTGACACTTACGGCGGATGCCTTTAAGTAGTGGTCTTAGTCTTGAAATTGAGTATTTTTGCCTCACCTCGTTGATTGTTGTCTCGTGGTTGATGTGAAAATACTTTTCGTGATAGCTGCGGACTATCAGCTTTGTGGCCCAATGCTCGGGCGGTAAGGCGACTAGATCCTCATTGATGCTCGTGTAGCCCCTGGCACGGTTGCGTACACGCATCACACCATAGTCGTCTATGTAGAGTTGAAGTCTCCACAGCGGGCTGCTGCGGCAGACTGATTGTCCTTTGGTGATGGCTGCATACTCGTCTGCAAAATATTCCAGCTGCGTGGACCGGTATATGAACCTCCGGGCGTTGGCCATATGATCCACGTGCAAACGTGTAGCTCCACTTGTTTTACGTATTTTATTGAGTAGCCTTTCCTTGTAAAGATGCCAATATGCGACTGCTCGTGACAGCCGGTTCCAGTTGGAAAAGTACTCGCAATTCGGCCGCGCGACATCCTCCCGCATGTGAAGGAAACGCGGTCGTAATTTTTCTGTGGCTTCGATGTTGCTGTTGTTTTTTGCCGGCCAGGCTGATGGCGGCAACTTTAGAAATTGGGGACCGTCGAACCACTGCTTGTAAGCGTCTGGTCCGCGTTGGCATTTGGTGGCGACATCCGCCACGTTTAAATTGCTTGGCACCCATCTCCAGTTCTCGACGTTCGTCAGTTCAGTAATTTCAGCAACTCTAAACATTACAAATTGCTGATATCGTCGAGGATCTCCATTTAGCCATGCCAGGACAGTTTTTGAGTCCGACCATATGTGGCACTGCTGGAGTTCGACCTCATGTTGATCTTTGATGCTCCTCAGTAGTCGGGCGCCGGTGACGGCTGCCTGTAGTTCCAGACGCGGTATGGATAGTGGGCGCAGAGGAGCTACCTTGGATTTGGCTGAAACGAGACGAAGAAAAACCTTACCCTCATGCTCGATCCGGAAATACGCGACCGCAGCATAAGCGTCTTCTCCAGCGTCGACAAATACATGGAGTTGAATTTGGACATCTTCGGCTCGCTGATGTCCAAAGTAGCATCTTGGTATTTTGACCTCTGCTATCACTGGAATGAGTGACAGCCAGGTCCGCCACATATCCTGTAATTCCGGCGTGAGCTCTTCGTCCCAATTGATTTGCGTTCGCCAGATATGTTGGAGCAGGATTTTAAGGTACATCATGATGCATGACACGAAGCCCATGGGGTCGAAAACGGACATCAAAACTTGTAGGACTTCTCTTTTGGTAGGCACGGTATTAGACGCAATTATGTTGCGTTTTATGCGTACGAATTTAAGCGCATATGTAAATGCATCTTGGTTGGGATTCCATTGCATTCCCAATATTTTTTCATGCGAGTGTAATTCCTCGCTGTTGTAGAATTTCTTCTCATCCGGGCTAGTGGCCTCGTCAAGGGCAGACAAGACTTCGGAGTTGGCACCACTTACGCATATGAAAGCCACCACGGGCGTGAACAGCTCGTACTTCCTTCGCTAGTACAATAGCCTCCTCTGCCGTGTGACAAGAGTCTATGTAGTCGTCCACGTAGTGGTGATTGGTGATGGCCCTCGATGCAGCGTGGAACTCGTTGGCGTATTTTTTAGCATTTAAATCACGGACATAGTGCGCGATACAGGGTGAGCACGTAGCTCCAAATGTGAGGACGTTCAGTTGGTAGACCTCTACAGCACCTGTCTCCGAGTTGCACCACAGGAATCTTTGTGCTCTGGCGTCTGGTTCTCGTACAGCAATACGGTGAAACATTTCGGCTATGTCTCCACATACGCCGACAGCTCTCATCCTGAAGTTGTACATTATTTTGAGAAGTGGTACAAGTAGATCTGGCCCTTTCATCAGGTAGTCGTTTAGCGAAGCTCCTGATGACTTTGCTGCAGCGTCCCACACCAATCGTACCCTGTCGGGCTTGTGCGGATTGCACACAGTGAATATTGGAAGATACCATACGTCTTTGCTGCTGGTGACCATTGCGCTGTCATTTAGCTTTTTGGCGTAGCCCTTGTCGATAAGATTGTTTATTTGTTTGTTCAGTTCGGCAGCGAGTTTGTCGTCACTAGCCATTTTGCGCTGCAGACATTTTAGTCTCTTCATTGCCGTTGGCAGGCTATCTGGGAATTGGCGATAATCATCTTTCCATAGTAGACCCACGGTGTACCTGTCGGCTTCGCAGCTTATTGTGTTTTCCAGAATCTGTACGGCTCGCTTTTCTTCTGGCGTTGTTGTGGCCTTCTGGGTAACGTTGTCCTCAGAAAGCATGCTTCTTTTCACCAGCTCGTGTAGGTCTTGATCACATTGACATTTGTGAAGGTGGAGCCTACCCTCTGACCTGCGCGAGCCTCCATACACGGTCCATCCCAATCTCGTCTTTGCTGCAATTGGTTGCTGCCATTTTCCTTCCCGTATTTTGAGTGAGGATATGAGATTTGGGTTGTTGACACCGATGATGATTTGAGGGACTACCTTTACGTAGCTTGGTAGAGGTAATCCTTTGAGATGCGGATATTTCATTTTTGTTTTCTCCGCTTCCATTGTCTCAGCAGACATGCCTAGACTTTTGACCGTGTGAACGTCTTTGAGTTGGAACACTTTGGCTCCTTGGCACTGCTTCGAGATCTTCAAATTAAGCCGTCTTGATTGGGGCTCGTTTCTCCTAACTTCTCCTGTCCAGGCTATGCAGAGTGGGCTGGCAATGCCCAGCTCATCCAGTTCATTGGCGACGCTCTCCTCCATTAGCGTCAGTGTCGACCCATCGTCCATGAATGCATAAACGTCGATTGATTTCGACTTGCCATGCAAAGTTACTGGAACGATTCTAAAAAAGGTTTCGTTAGTGCTAGATGGTGTCTTACGATGGCTGTGAAGAGCGCTCGTTGTTGGTGCTTCCTGGTCCACGTGGAGAAGGGAGCTGTGCTTTTCGTTACAACCGTTTACGGTGCAGCACCTTTTCGACCAGCAGGATCCCTTGTGCCTTTTGAGACACTGCGCACATCTTTGGTTGTTTTTGACTATTTCCAATCTCGTTGCCACAGGCATTCTCTTGAAGGAGACACACGCAGTCAGACTGTGCATCTCTTCGCATAAGATGCATTGGGTACGTGGTTGATCCTCGCCTCTGACGGCTGCATGTGTGTTTAATGCCGCTCTGCGTGTTCCACCTTTGTTGGTTATGGGAGCTATATTCGGTGTTGATACACGGCATGCGGCCTCCGCAAGCTCGAACAACCAATCCGCTAGGTCCTGCAAATTCGGACAGCTTACGGATTTGGAATGTATTGCCCAGTTCAGCATCATATCTGATCCCATCTTCTCGATGAGTTCCTGCAGAAGCGTCGGGTTGTTTAAGTGCGCATCCAACTTGCTGGCCTTCATAGTTGCACACATATTTTTGACCGCAAACGCAAACTCGATCAGCGGCTCCAATTTACCCTTCGGCGAAGGCAAATTGCGTACATTTTCAATTAGTACTTTCACTATGTGTTCCGGGCGGCCGAAGTACATTTTTAATGTGCGTATGACATCGGGCAGCATATCGGGAAACATAAGACTATCTCGCACGGCGTCTAGTGCCTTTCCCTTAAGGCATTTCTGTAAACGGATCATGTTTTCCTCATTGCTATAGCCGGCGATCCTTGTGCTGTTCTCATAGGAGCTGAGAAATAGTGGCCATTCTTTGGGGTCTCCATTGAAGATTGGTAGATCCCTCGGCATTGATAGCCGAGCAAGTGATTGTCGAGATATGCCACCAGTGTTATGAGGCAATCCCTTGTTTTTGGTGCACGCCGCCTGCGGTGTGCTGCATCCACCTGGTTCCATTAGTTGCTCATGAGCATTGGTTGGCAGTTAATAATCAGGGGCAGACCCGTCTGATGGCGAGTGCATGCGTAGCAATTCGTATTTGCGGCGCAAGAATTCCTTTTCAATACACATCTCTTCTTCCAGTTGCTGCAATAACAGTTGCTGCTCCCCTGGTAGTGCTTCATCTCCAAGATCTTTTTGTATGTTGTGTTGCATAACCGTAGCATTTGACACGTTGTCGATGCCATGCGCTGCTGACTCAGGGTTGAGGTTATGTTTGCCTCCTACAGATGACGTCTCACTTTGCAGGTTATGTTGAACTTTTATGCAAGTCGCGCACTGCCATGTGCTTGTGGATGCGTAGCTATCTGATCCACTGCATTGGAAGTGGTACTGGCTTGAACACTTAGAGCATGTGAGCATCTCATCGTTGTCTGGTGCGGTACATGAATTGCAACTGCTTGTCGATGCCATAGCAGATGCTGATTTTCCCACGTGGACTTACTTGTTCAAGAACTTTGTATTATTTTTTTCCTTTTCTGCCGCTGCAGCCGGATTTTATTGTAGATTTTTGTTCTGGAGTGCGCAGCAACTCTGTCCCGTAGGGAGTTGCGTCGTTTCCAAAGAATTGGCTTGGCAATTCTCACCGTAGGCTTAAGAAAATTGGCGTTGCAATTTTCACCGTAGGTTTTTTAAAGAATTGTTGCTCGTTCGACTAGTTTACTAGCGACGCGCCCGCAACCATTGAAAACAAAACAGCTTTCCAGTTCAATCTTTATTTGCGGACGTCAGTTTCTTCAATTGCGTCACTTGCGTCACTTTAAAAAACTATAATGTTTCACATTACAAAATATGATATAAAATATTAATTCAATGTACAAACCCTAGTCAATTGGCAGCGAACAAACAACTAAAATGGCAAAAGCAAATGCACAAAACGAAGCGCAAAAGCTCCGCTGATCTGTTGTTGTTGCTTTACAATCGGTTGAGCTTGCGTTACAGTTATTTTATGCTATGCAGCTGCAGCCCCTGTTGGAAATTGGCTGCGCTGCTGAAATATCGTAAACGTTTGCAGGCCTTGTAGAAATTTCGGCAACATTAATAATTATAAATATTTTTCTGAAAAATGACAATCTTTTATTTTGGGGTTGGTTTAGCACCTGCATTACAGTCCTATAGGCATTGTATAACAGCCAATAAAGCATCTGCATTACGATCCTGTACGCAACAATATACAGGACGGTAATGCAACACGAAAGAACTCACTCAATTATAATCGCATTACTTTCTCGATTACAAGTACGCGGTTTTGAAGCTGGTCTTGCTTTACATCGGACAATCTCAAGGAACAGTAATGCGCGTTGTGCTACGAGCTCGCAGCCGTACTGGCCACGACGTATGGTGGTTGTAATCAATTTTCGAACGCGAATTTCCGCCACTGGGAAGGTGTGAAGCAAGGATTGCCATTTATGAATAACAGAGCAGCTGCTACTCAAATTGTCTGTTTCTTTCTGAGCAACTCTTCCCGTCTCAAAAGAAAATACAGAAATTTGTTACGAACTGCTTTTTCTCCTTCTTATACACTAACATTGACAATTATTCTTCACTTTTTAAACAGGCACTGTATATATTTACATGGTTTTTTCTAATTGTTGGCGAACAACCGGACATGTTTCAATCAGGTGAGTATAATCTCTATCTTTCTTATCGCATATTAAATATAAATGAAATTTTTACATATTTTTAACAGGTATGTATATATTTACACAGACAGACAGACGAGGAAAAAAACAACTGGATCTAATCACGACAAGGCATATTGCAACACGATGCTCGCAGCATGAAGCTGATGCGGCAATGCCGTGGCAAATGGTAAATAAATATATATATATATATGTATATGCATATTCGTATGCGGGTAAGTAATGTATTAAATGTATCGCTTAAAGCTACCTTGACCTGCCTAAAGAGCTCTCTGGGTGGTGAAGGGGCGATATATGTGTGTTAGGTTTAAGATGTGGCAACTTATATGTATGTATATGTATTGGCAACGATGTTTTTTGTAAATGCGTGTAATTATGAAAATAATCTCGGTATTCGTATTGTTCCTGTTCTGTTCGTATTTTGATTTTACATTCGCTTTGATTATGTCTAAATTTGAATTAAAGAATTTGTATTTTCTTCTCGTTTCAGATTGCTTGTTTTCAATTTTTATCTTGTTCTAATATAAATTTAAGTTTTGGCGTTAGCCTTTTAATTATAATTTAAGTTTTATCTTTGTCTTGTAAGCCAATTAATTTTTATATTTAGTCATTTAAGTTGACTATTTTGTAACACTCCACATAAGTAATAATCTCCAATAATAATATCTTTATGGAGGCAGAAGGAACGACATCTATTTATTGCTGGGTCGGATAGTACCACAGAGGAGTTTCTGCGGCTCAAGGGTCGTCATTTGGCGTGCGTCAAATCAAACGATACGACACACCTTAGGCGGCACTATTGACGATTACTGCTGTTGTCTGTGATCACCCGGGGTTTATCTTTGCCACAAAGGAAGGCACGAACAAAGTTTCTTGCGCGGCACAGGGCTTTCTTTTGGCCAAAGCGCGAAAACTGACAAGAAAAAAATTATTTGCCCGCAAAAGGCAACCGTCCTTGACCGCTGTCAATGTCGAACTCCTCGCATATCTGGCAGCAACGTGGTTCATGAAAAAATTCTTCTATTACTTCATTCCCAATTTTAAAACACCGTTGCTGCCAGTGTTCTCTTCTGCATTGTCAGGGGCATGAGGGGCTGCAGCTTTGATTCGCCGTCTCGCTCTGTTGTTTTCTCTCTTTCCGAGTGAGACGGGCGCTCTTAGCTGGCCCTAGATAAAAATCCAGGGTCACCACCTTCTCGAAACTTTTACCCGCCAGAAACAATCGATATCTACCTATTCAAAATTAATTCTAAGAATATCAACTCTGCCGATAATACACAAAATATACTAAAAACAGGCTGGCACAAACTATAAAAAAAACGTGTACATAACAAATTTAATGAATTGAAAAACTAGTTTTTTTTAAAAGATTTTTCAGCCTTTTTTGATCGTTCCTCCCGCTAAAAACAGCTTTTTCTTCCAAACCAAAGTTGGTAACACTGGTATAAAGTACACTGACAAATCAAAATGACAGTGAAAAGAATAGAATAGAATAGAACAGACGAATTTTTTCGTCGAACAAACATAAACACAGATTATTTACCATAAACATGCCTTTATCTTCAAATTTCTGATAAAAATCCCATTGACCTGCAAAAAAATGGAAACTTTTGTGCAAAAAAAAATTTTAGTTTTGAAAGCTCACAGCTTATCGGCTACTAGTATCATCAATGGGATATTAGTTTCACGGTGCTACAAAAAAAAGTCAAAATAAATCTTCTGGGATGGGACATAGCGGAGGCTGTAGGTATAGTTTTTTGGCATCCTTGAATTTTTAAGTGCATATCGAAATTTTAAATGACGGTAAAAAAACCGTTTATTTTGTACATATATATAGTCAGACCAACATTTATTCGTACACTTGATATTTCAAAGTATTTTCCCTCATAAATGGTAAGCAGTTGACTTAAATAAAAAAAAAAAAGTTTAGTATAATGAAGGAATATTTTTAATGCGTGTTTAAAAATAAAAACAAAATAAATTCGGTTTTAAGCCAGAGAATCTTACAATTTAATCATCTAATCTACGACCATAAATTACTATAATTGGCATAGTGCATATTTAATTTAATCATTTTTAGGACCACCGTTGGCATCTATAACAGTTTTTAAGCGTCTCTGCATGCTTTTGATCAAATTTTTGGTGTTATTCGCGCTGATTTTGACCCATTCATCGCTCAGTGCTATTTTCAGCGTCTCTTTTGATGTTATCTGGTGTTTTCGGATCCTTGTCTCCAGCAAATTTCCCACATGCTCAATGGGGTTCAATTCTGGTGACTGGGGTGGGCTTTTAAGCTGTTTGCAATGGTAAATGAGTCACTTGTGAACACTGCACGACGTGTGTTTAGGGTCATTATCTTGCTGAAAGATAAATGTTTTTGGATCAAGGCCCAATTCAGCGACACTTGCGTGTAAATTTTCAACCAAAATCTTCTTGTACACATGCTGATCCATTTTTTCAGTGATGAAGACCATTCTTCCAGCTCCAGCTGCAGATATACACCCCCAAATCATTACATTTCCGCCACCATGCTTAACTGTGGGAATAATATTATTTTCCTTCTTGGCTTCATTGACTTTGCGCCAGACTTTTGAAGGAACGTCATGCCCAAACATATTAAATTTTAATTCGTCACTAAATATGACGTTCTCCCAGAAAGAATCAAGCTTCCCAACGCACAGTGGTTGCGTCAGAAGACAAAAATAAAAAAAGGGAATTTCAATATATCGACTCCAAATTAATTAATTGTGCTTCTCAGAAGAACTAGTTATTTGGTAGAATAGATTATTTCATTCCATTTTACGCGGTTCTTCTCTAATTAGAGTCAAAAGAGCGCCAAATGACTCACTTTGATTTTTCTGTGCAGAAAGCTTGCAAGCACGTTCTGCAAGCGATTAGAAAAATATTAAGGAAAAAGGATTTTTTACTTCATAGATCAATATGAATATTGAAAAGAAAGGTAATTACTTTGTTTATTTGTAATTTAATATTATTTTGTTTTGTGCGTTTGTCTTGTAGAACCTTAAGTTTGTCTGTTCAATTTTTTTATGTTTTTCATTCATAAAAATGATTTTCTAGTAAGCTTATTGTTGTTTCCCCCCAAAAATCCCCCAATGGGACTTTTTGTGTCGTGTAAGTTAATCAATTCAGATTCTAAAAAAGTAATGTTTAGCTGCTGAATGGTGCTGAGCGTCGTTCTAGTAGCTTTAAGCCAAGCTGTCTTACTGTCGAAAAAGGCACTTTTTGCAAGAAAATGAGGAAAAAGTGCCTTTTTCGCCATTTTCAAAAAATTATAAAAAATACTAGCTAAGAGATATTTGAAAAAAAAATTTTGCAGTTACTATTTAAATTGTTTAAAAAAAAAACTTTCTGCATCAACAAATTTTTTAAAAAAAAATAAGCCATGCTAAGGTGTTATGTGAGCTATAGGATACAGTCTTCCGATGTAGCCAATTTTTTTACTATAAATTCAAAAGATTTTTTTAGATTTTTGGGGAAAATTTCATAACGATATCTCAACGGGAAATATTTATGGCCGCGGCTCCATACAAGCCCAACCACTGTGCAACGTGCAGATTGGCAAACTCCAGCCTCTTTTTTTGTTTGCCATTGAAAGAAACAGCTTTCGACGAGCAGCTCGGCTATGTTAACCAGCATTTTTTAAGCATTTGCGAATAGTCTGGGGACAGACTTGTTTTTGCACCCCCTCCTGAACATTTTGGCACAATATAGTTGAGGTTATTTTTGGATTTTTGATCACAGAAACTACCAAACTGCGTTGTTCTCTTATGCTTAATTTGCTCGGTCTACCAGCTTGATAATGGTTTGGTCTTAGATCACCGGTTTCAGTGTACTTTTTAATTATGCCTTGCACTGTGGAATACGGCTTGTTGACAGCCTGTTCAATAGCGCGAAGACTCCGCTTTTCCAAGTACAGCTTAAGAATAAGCTTGCGGATTTCGGGAGAAACATCCTGACCTCGTCCCATTATTCCTAATTTCATTGCAATTGAAAGTTAATCAACGTCAAATCTCTCAAATTTTTAGAGAAATGCACTTACTTTTTCCTATGTCAACGAATGTTACAAAAAAGAATTTTACAAAAAACGGTAAATGTGAGTGTTGAATTTACAGTGTACAAATAATTGTTGGTCGTCTTTTCGGTTCATTTTTTGATATTTATGCTGCACTCCTTGTGCATATGAAATTAACGGTTGCTTTTTTTGGGGATATTATTAAAAAATGATTGTTCTTCTTATATTTAACAACAAAAAATTCAATTCTATGTAAACATGACCTACAATAGGCATTAAAGTACTAAATATTAAGTGTACTAATAAATGTTGGTCTGACTGTATGTACATACAGTTGTCATTCAAACGTGAGCGAAATAATAAGAATAATTAGGGTATTCAGAAGCTATGATAACTGTATTATATCCTTCTAGTTCTGGGCACTAGTTGGTAGCTGGTGAAATCACTACTTACCAGGAAAACACACTTTACCAACCCTAAGCAATGCGATTTATCATTTTGTTTTCTGTATATAATGTCTGCAAAAAGGGTAAATCGCCGCCACATCGTTTACCGCGAACTATTAAAATGGGTCCCCATTATAAAGGTACTTACATGGATACCCATTAGAGTCTTAAACCAATTCGTTCGGAACAGCAAACGAGAGTGAAATAAATATTTTCCGATGTTGAAAAATGCACTCACTTGTTGCCGGGCTTAAACTTTTCTTTCAATGTTTGCAATAACATTAGCTCGTTCGCATTTTGCCAAAATGTTAAAATTGGTGTGTCACAAGCAACAAATGCGGCCAAGTATTGTTCTATTTCTAAAACAATTAAATTTATTTTTAGTTTTCTCCTTTTAAATCTAGATACTGAGAAAATATATGTTTTTTTAACAGTGCAATTATTTTCTGGAGATCCTAGTACCATAAGTTCACTATTTTTTCGAAGAGCATTGCTTTAATCGTACAAAGCACATTCTCTTTTTTTGTCTTCTGAAAAAAACTTTTTATCAATCGATATGAAAGTGTGTGTTAAATCGTGACTTCTCGGGCCTACCGGGTTTTGACTTAGACCCGGGCCCGCACGAAAAAAGCACTCCTTCAGATCTGGAGGTGTCGATTGGCCATGCTTGAACTACCTACCCCACTACTCCCTACATTGGTACTTTCGTGACTGAACCTATGGTAATCGATCGCCGAACCACCAAGTACCGATACTTACTTAACTGACCCTATGGAGTGCGAACGCCGAGCTGCCGAGTAAAAAAATATGTGCGCGCAAAAACGAAACGTAACGGTCTATCATTACTTTTGTTTTTGTTAATTCGCGAATAGGACATAGATGACCGAAAAACATAACTTCGATTATGCTTTCTAATGCTGTATAAAAAAATAAATTATAAATTTACAAAAACAATTAGGCTGCTAGTACCGTTTGTTTTCGTTTTGCTTGCTGCTCTTTTGCAATGATCGAACGCTGCTGCGTTTGCCGGTTGGCCAATTTTGTGAGAGCATTGCAGTTGTGAGGAGGTCAGCAGAAGTCAAGCGCACATATAACGTGAAAATAAAAATAAATAAACAAAACAAATGTATACTTGTGTAAATCCAAGCCCTATAGCTTTGATGAATTTCTTATACAATTTACTTTTGACCTAAAGCATTTGCTTCAATTTTGAACTTAGACCGACGAATGGCTTATAGAAATAGAGCTTAGGGCCATTGTTTGTCAGTGGGACGCCTAAACATACATTATCGCTTGGATGTTAAAAATGTAACCAAGTCGGTAAAAAAATAAATGGTGTTTTAACATACAAAACAGAAATTGGAGACTTAATAACAGACGAGGACTTTAAAAAAAGAAAACCAATACTACGTGTTTATGTTACTGCATTGCGCGTATAGAATGCTCTGCTGTCTATACCACAGTAAATAAAATTTCGAAACCTATCAGCGCATGCTGCAGCTTTTTGTTGAAAATTTTCCAATAATATTTGGTGAACAAAGTGTGTTCTATAATCACTGCTGACGGCAGTCCGCGCCGTTATTTTGAAATTACAATCAAACATGAAGATCAAATTCCGTTGTTTTGGCATCAATGGAAAAGTCATTTCAACCCCGTTTGAATAATACACAACTTTACTTAACCCATTAAATACCCATCAAACATTTAGAATTTTTGCAAAAGTTTATTTTTGAAACTTATTTCCTCGGGCTTAATAAAAAAATGTTTTGATGCAAAAAGTTCAAAAAAAGAGGCCAGAGGCCACTGTTTTTCAGGGCCGCAGGACAAAAAACGAGTCAAATATAAATTTTTTTGGGGTAAGCGTTCGAAAAAGTATTAAAAGCATTCTATAGATAATTCCTTAGAGATTAAGAATCCAAAAAGATTTTTAGATCAGGTAAAAATTGTGGGTTGTACAACCTATTAAGGCTAACCCAATTTAAATAAAAAACACTAGATTTTTACTATTTTTTAACTTTGGTGCCCGATAACTCTCACACATAGTTTTTCCAACCTAAAAACGCTTCAGTAATCAGTTCTCTAAATTATGGTATATAGTTTTACCTGCGCCAAATTGCGCCTAATATTTTTAAATTAAGAAATGCAACCTCACAATAAAAACACGCGGCATAATTACAAAGTTCGACCGATTGTTGCTATGGCAGCTATATAATATAGTAGTCCGATTTGAACCAAATTTGGTCTGGATGTAGAAGACTACCGCAGCGTCATCATATGTCAGATTGGTTGAAATTGGACTACTATATCATATACAGCTATAGGAATTTGGTCGATATATGCAACTCTGATGATTCACCCCAAAAAATAAAAAATAATTTTTACAAAAAAAATTTTTGTATTTAAACTTTTTGAAAGTAATTTTTAAATATAAAAACCTTAAAAATAAACGAAAAAAATCAAAAATTTTAAAAAACATTTATTTTTAGGTGCAAAAAAATTTATTTCTTGCATAAATTTCACAAATTTCAACTTTGATAGCCCTGAGTAAGCATTTTGGGGGCGTGACACTTTTTTTAAACACTTATTTCATAGGTTGAAGAATAATCTATCATATGCTATGAAAATCATTCGATTATCTCATTTGGTTCAAAAGTTATGATTTTTGCAAAGTAAAATGAGCAGACGGTCATAATATCATGAAAATGATAACTAGAATCAGTTGATAAATTCAAAGAAGCAAAAAGCTTTTTTTATTTTTATCGGGCTGTGTAATTGAGTGAATTGTCGTAATTTGTATTATCAAAACTTAGCTTATTTCAGCTTATTTAGCTTATTTATTTGACTTATAATTGGAAACCACAAACCGCTCAAAACTATGAGTGATATTTTTTAGAATGAATTTAATTAAAAAAAATAATATGTCGGGCAGTCCGCAAAGAAAAGTTGAGAGACACGAGTTGTCGAAAACCCGTAAGTGCCAAAATATAAATCAATTGATATTAATTAAATTAAGTATTGAATCTTTTATATTTTAGAAAAAAAGTCTACCTGCAACTGCTCAGGAACCGTCGAGCGCCTTGAGCAAATTGTTTTTCAGCTAGTAGAACAAGTTCGTTACTCACGTGGTAAGTGTGCTTCGATAAATTATTTAAATAAATTTATTCTAAAAATATTTTTTTCACTTTCAGCTGAGACGAAAGTGGCGCAGGAGAAATTGGACGTTCTTGTGCAAGAAATTCAATCTTTAAGAGGTATAAGTATGATTATTAAGCCCTACATCAAATACATTAATATATTTACATATATTCTACATAAATATATTTATATATAGCTGACCAAAATACGACGCAGGCTAAAATCGAGGTCCTTGTGGAAGCTGCCTCAGAGCAAACCGCCACTATTAAAGGGATGACGAAGCAGCGCGGAGAAGGACAAACAGGGGCCAGAAAATTCCCTATTCAGACCGTGAAGGATCTAAATCAGATGAATATGGAAATCAACGACACAAACCGAGAGCTTTATGTTAGTATGGAGTCAGTAAAAATTTATTCTTTAAGTCTAATTCTGATTTGTTTTTTATAGATTCGTGCAATTAAGATCCACATTATGCCTGGTGGAATTTTAAAAAACTTAAAAAAAATTTTGGCCGATACGGTTGTATTAGCCTATAACGTTGATGGCGTTCAAGGCAAAGCTGCCTTGAAAAACGAATGCAGATTTTATGGTGTTTTGCTTGGTACGTATTATTAAATTCATTGTAATAGAAGTTGGGCGTGAATAAATTTATTTTTTAATTGGTTTATCGATTCATTCAAAACTAATAAATTTTCTTATTACTTTTTTCCCAGATGCAATCAGTTTGGTCGAAGGGACTGGATCAGCTGAGGACATACTACGAAAGGCCTTTCAGCTGCAAAAAAAAAGGTTTTTTAAAAACTCCAGATGCAACAAAAACAAAATTGAAAATGATATCAACAACGCCAACAACAACAATAACTACAACAACAATAGCTACAACTTATAAATAATAATAATAATAAGATACATATTTTAAGTAATTAATAGTTTTATTTATTTTAATTATAAATCATTGAAGACAGCAAAATTGAATATTATATAAAAAAAGAATTTAAAATTATAGCTTTTTTTAATTATTTACTTCTGGGGACCCATTACACCACCCATGTAAGTACCCTTTCCATGGGGATAAAATAACATTATTTTTTGATTGTTATTTTTTTAAGCCTAGTACCGACGCGAGATAAAAGGCCTAGCGTAAGTCAAACTTCATATAAAAAAACGCTAGCGGAAAGCAAAAAAGAAGAAGACGACATTTATCTCCGCTTGTCGGTCCGGACGTCAACTAAACTGAAACTAAAAACGGAGTTGCCAGATAAGGAGCGGGCGTTATCCAGCACTGTTTGCATTTAGCTAACAGGCCCAGCGAAACATCGAACTGTTTAGAGTTTCGCTATCTATCTATCTCACTCTCTCACAATAACTCAAACGAAATGACCGGAAAATTATCAAAAAACAGCAGATTGACTCTTTTTGAAACAGCAGACAAAATTCTGCTGATTAACGAGGTGGAAAAGAGGCCAATATTTGTATTTTTTCATAAATTTAGAGGGAGAATCCACGTAAAAAGATCTAAGGCGATGGGTTCACTCATACGCGCTGTGCCGTCGCATATTTCTCCTATATTAACTATAATTTAAATTTTCATTGCCTATTATCTCCTCTTTTTATCAAAATCAGTTCTGCTTGTTCATATTTAAAATAAACCGCTCTTGACGCACAGAACTACCACTTAACTTTTTGTTATTTTTCCATGCTGCATTGGCAACTCTGGCTGTACGCTCGTCGACAGCTAAATATTGAGCATTTTCCGCCGCTAAAAATTTATCTCACGTCGGTACTAGGCTTTAACAATAATTATTAAAAGTCTGGCATGAGAGAAAGCCCTTCAGAAGACTCCCTAGTGACTGAGAGGAAATTCTGCAGCTAACTCTGAATAGTAGGGGAAAATAATAGTTATTTGTCCTTATTTCACCACTGCAATACCTTAAAATCTTCTGTTACTGGAATTTAGAGGATTTATATGGCTAAATTTTACATTATTTTAATAAAATTTTAAAAACGAGAACACCTTTTGTAATTTGTGCTTAAGCCTAGTACCGACGTGAGATAAAAGGCCTAGCGTAAGTCAAACTCCATATAAAAGCACGCTAGCGTAAAGTGAAAAAGAAGACGACATTTTTCTCCGCTTGTCGGTCCGGACGTAAACTAAACTGAAACTAAAAACGGAGTTGTCAGATAAGGAACGGGCGTTATTCAGCACTGTTTGAAACAGCTGACTGGCCCAGCGAAACATTGAACTGGTTTGAGAGTCGCTAGGTATATAGGAGATAAATGTCTGGCACAGAAGTGAAAACGATGAAGACTAATTAAATTTGGTCAATAACGACGATAATTCTGTTAGATTATATTCTAGAACGAAAGCTTAAATGGTTTTTGTAGACATAAACTCGATAATTTTGTATTTTTTCATTAATATAGAGGGAGGACCCACGTAAAAAATTCAAAAGCGATAGGTGCACCAAATACCCGCTGTGCTTGCGTGCCATCGCATATTTCTCCTCTATTAATATTAACATACATTTTTCATTGCCTATTCTCTCCTCTTTTTTGCAAATCAGTTCTGCATGTTCATATTTAAAAATATATAAAACTCTTTGTCCTGACTCACTGACTGAGAATCAACGTGTAGCCCAAACGGTAAAAGATAGAAAGCTGAAATTTGCACACAACATAGATGAGATAATTTCATCGTGCAATAAGACGGCGTTTTGCGAAATTCGACCTCTAAGTGGGTTAAATCGGGGTCAAAGGTCACGGAATTGCTTAGTATGAAAAACTTTTTTGTTTCTTAAGATATCTCAACCAAACTCACAGATTCTATGTTTGGGGCTGTTTCTAACATTCTGGCCAACTTTGGTCAAAGTCGGGTAACTATATCATATAGCTGCCATAGGAACAATCGGATGAAAATAACCTTTAGTGTGAACAACTTCTTTGTTTCTTAAGATATCTCAACCAAACTCACAGATTGTATGTTTGGGACCGTTTCTTACATTCTAACCAAATTTGGTCAAAGTCGGGTTACTATATCATATAGCTGCCATAGGAACAATCGGATGAAAATAACCTTTAGTGTGAACAACTTCTTTGTTTCTTAAGATATCTCAACCAAACTCACAGATTGTATGTTTGGGGCTGTCTCTAACATTCTGGCCAAATTTGGTCAAAGTCGGGTAACTATATCATATAGTTGCCATAGGAACCATCGGAAGCAAAATAACCTTTAGAATCAAAAACTCTGAGATATTCTTAGAAAACTCATACATTAACTCTACTTGCTAAATTTTAAATTTTCCTCAAATTTAGCTTTTTCCCGCCAAATGTAGCTTTTTCCCGCCAAATCTGGATTTTTCCCGCCTTTAGCCAAAGTTCAATTGCAAGGAAGAAACATTAAAACCGCGGACAGCGGAAGTTGAATATTTCCGTTTATTTTTATAAAAAATGCTATATTATATAAATTTGTTAAAGCGGAATACCAAGGACCTTCTTTTCAATTTTGCGAGCGAAGCGAGCAGGGGACGGACCCCCTTATATTGTATTAATTTGTTAAACCCTTCAACTAAAGAAGTTCTATTAAATTTTTGCGAGCGGAGCGAGCTGCGGGTTGGCGAGCGAAGCGAGCAGTTTAAGTTTGTTAAGCTGGACAACAAAAGACCTTCTTTTCAATTTTGCGAGCGAAGCGAGCGGGGGTTGGCGAGCGAAGCGAGCAGGGGCGGAGCCCCCTAGTTTAAAATAAAACTCTGCTGACGCATTGAGTTACCATTCCATTTTATGTTATGTTTTCGAATTGCGTTGACAGCACTGTCTTTACGCTCATCGACAGCGAAATATTGAGAATTTTCCGCCGGTAAAAATGTATCTCACGTCGGTACTAGGCTTTATTCTTGAAAGAAGCAAAGCAACTGTAAAGTACTACTGTATTTTTTTTTCTTTGCTTTTGCTGTCATTTCATGGAGCTCGTCGTATTTTCGTTTGCTGTTTATGTTCGCATTTAGGTCTTCGGTTATCGGCTACGCAAAATCTTTGAATGAAGGTTTCGTAACGGTGAACCGGTTTTTGTATGTTTCGGTTTTAAAATACCGGTATGGTTTCGGCTCACAAAAAAAATTTCTTTGCAAAAATATAATTACAGTTGAACTTCCATAACTCGAATTTCTCTCTAGCTTGAGCTTAATGAGTGGGAGTCAAATTAATAAACTTAAGAAAAATAACTCTTTATGTCGAATATCTCCATAATTCGAACCTTCTTAACAAATGTATTTGTGGAAATCTAGTTCATATCGCTCATTTATTAGAAGACTGACATAAGTCGCAAAAGCACGATTTTTGAGTTAATTATGCTGAAATGTTCGTTCTGTAATAATCTATGTTGTGTATTGTGTAAATTGTATAGTATCTTGAATACACGGAGCGTGAGAAGAGTATATGCTGTTATTTCATTTCCAGCGTTCCGACTTCATTTACTCAAAGGAGCGACATGCCTCTGTTGTGCTGCAATCGTTGACGAGTAACGATCTTTTGCGTTTCGTAATGCCTAAGAGATCTTCAAAATACCTTTTCAACGCTATATAGATCGCTTGGATGCTGTGGGGGTTTCAATTTAAGTTGGCTTTAGCGATTTACCACTAAATTAGCGATTTTTTGAAGAAGTCGTAGAATAAACGTTTCTAGGTTTTTGAATGGGAACAAGTCCTCATTTACCCTTTTAAAAAAAATTTCAAATAATTATCTTTTAAGCCAGTGGTCGGATTTTTATGATCGAGGTGTTGTTTGAAGCGTCTAAAATGTCAAAAGGCTTCAACGGCCCTTTTTGCTCCAATCGTGTAAATTTTACCCCTCTTACCAATACCTGTTTAACTCACAAACCAGGTGAGTATCCACATTTGATAGTTGAACTGGTACCTTTCGATCGGTATATAACTCGACCTGATCAGTCATAGCAAATTTTCCATTCTTCCTGTATATATTGCTAGTCACCTTTCGCACCCGTCGCGCGGACTGCCGACCTGCAGTGATAT
>JBAMBJ010002733.1:0-11541 GCA_037043495.1 Drosophila recens | reverse complement strand
TAAAAAAAACGCTAGAGTATAAAACGATAGTTTTATTGATTTAATCCAGTGTTTTTGGAATATTTTGATGCAAAAAAATTCTTCAAAAAAAAATTCTAGGAGTGAAATGCAAAAAAAAAATTTCTTCGCTAATATTTTTTATGGCTTTTTAAAATTTGCTTAAAATTACTATTTTAACCCCTTTTTCCACGTTCTCATACAAAAAATGGCTTTTCAGCAATTTTCAAAAAATCATAAAAAATACTAGCGAAGTTCATTTTACAATTTTTTTTTTGCAATCAGTCCTAGAATTGCTTAAAGAATGTTTTTGTGTCAAAATATTTTTTTTTGGGACTGAATAGTTAAAAAATACATGGTTACAAAAAAATTTAAAAGTTTTCCATGGGTACTTAATGGGTTAAGGAAATTTTTGCATCATTCAAACGGAATTTAAATGAGTAGATGATTAAATTAAGAAATCTGCATCCAATCTTTTTATTATACAAAAATTTGACTAAGTTAGGGGGTATGAAGACATTAGTGGACCACTGTATATATTTTCGGCATTTACACTTTTTTTACGTGTGTCGGCTGCGATGCCGGCAGAATTATGAGCTTTCATGTTTAAAAACATCAACATCATGTTTATAAACATTATGGCTTTATAAAGATGAAGATCTCAGAGACTAGCAAAGTTAGAGTAGTCAGAATAATTTCATAAATACAGTCGAACTTCCCTAACTCGAATCACCATTATCCAAGAATAAAGTTCGGGTTACGGAGACTTGGTTTGTTTTATCGTTCTTTTGCTGTATCTTTTAAAAAAGTTATACAGTCGAACTTCCCTTACTCGAATCACCATTATCCGAGAAAAAAGTTCGAGTTAGGGAGACTTCGAGCAGAATTGTATGAAATTTGCTCGCTATTGCCACTCAATTTTGTTCGAGTTAGAGAAAATTCGAGTTAGGGAAGTTCGACTGTATCTATTTTAATATTTGTTGAATCAAATCTATCTGAAGTTTTTGAGAGCCTTGTACGAAGCATCTGACTAACTTGTACAAGTCACATTGGATATTTTGATAATTTTATTCAAAACTTACAAAATAAACATGTACAAGGAATTACAGAGAAGATACTGAAATGTTATATATTGTTATATTACTTTTCTTGTTGTTATGATATTTTTTCTAATTATCCAATATTATTTTCTAATATTTTTGTTTTTCATTATATTAAGATTTTAAAATTACAGGATTTTAATCAAATAAATTGTGTATGCGTATTTATATATTATATAATATTTTTTAAAACCTTTTTTTTTAATTAAAGAGATAACCTTATCGAACGAAACCCCGACTATGAATGCTATAATTATAATTTATAATTAATTCTTTAATTCTTCAAATTCTATTTCTAAATTCTACAGCAAAGCTTGCGAGACCAAAAGTCACCGATTGTGGGCCGACGGCGTTCGTCGTCGATTGCCGGAAACTTGTTGCACGGCGAACAAGATTACAGTAGACCCTCGAAGGATGACGAGTTGTTCCGCCTGTCGCACAACGGTACCCGGTAGGTGGAAGCAAGACATCGCACCATCCTCAAAATCCCCCACGACAAGCCCAACTCCCCTCCCACTCCGCACTTCTCCCTTAGTCCACAGCCCGCAAGATCCCATTCCCTATTTAAAAAAAAAAAATTAATTAAAAGAAACTTAAAAAAAAATCAGAAAAAAATGTTATTCGGACAGCCGAAGATCTAGTACCCTTGCAGAGTTTTGTAAATTTTTAAAAAGTGTTTATTTACTTAAATTTACTCAAAATGTCTTTAAAAAAAAAAACTGAAAAATTGTGTAAGAAATGCATTTATTTACTTCATATACTTGACTGATTAAGCCAACTTTTTAATAAGATGTGCAAGACAATAATAAAACAATAGTACTTGAGAACGATAGTTCATATGTCCACTATATGAAACTATAACGATATGATATTTTGACCAATTTTTATATAAAAGTCAGTCAGTGAGACCAACGAATTTCAAATAAATAAAAACAAAAATAAATAGATAAATTATAAGTTAATAAATAATCAAATAAATAAATCAATATATTAAATAATTGTTAATTAAAATAATAAATAAATAGATAATTAAATAAATAAAAAAGGAAGAAATAATCACATAAATAAAAAAAAATGAAACAAAATAAAATAATTAAATAAAATAAAATAAAATAAGTAAAGTAAATAAATAATTAAATGAAATAAAAAAAAAATAAAAAATAAATTAAATAAATAAAATAAATTAAATAAATTAAAAAAATAAAATAAATTAAATAAAGAAAATAAATTAAATAAATAAAATAAAAAAAATAAAAAAAATAAATAAAATAAATGAAGTAAATAAAACAAATAAAAAAATTAAATAATAAAATAATATAAACAAAATAAATAAAATTAATAAAATAAATAAAAAAAAATAAAAATAAAAAAATAAAAATAAATAAATTAAATAAAATAAATAAAATATATTAAAAAAATAAATAAAAAAAAAAATATATATATATAAAATAAATAAAATAAATATAATAATCTAAATAAATTAAATAAAATAAAGTAAATAAATAAAAAAAAAAAAATAAATAAAAAAAATTTATAAATAAATATAAAGGAAATTAATGAGTCTGCCAGAATTTTGCTGTTGCGTCCGACTGCAGTAGATGCAGACACTTATTCATTTATTTCAGGGACCGTAATCATTATGAGTTATATTAAAAAATTTACGTAGTTATGATAATTTAAAGCAGTTGGGAGCAGCCGCTAGCTCCCGGAGCCCTTGCGTACCCACCGCTGATTGAAAGATTCTTATGAATCTTTTTCATTGCTAATGATTAATTTTGAGTGAATAAAATAAAACTCTCAAGTAATCATTATTTATGGCTTTTATTCTATTCACTCAAAATAAAACTTACTTTATAATTAAATTTTGTTATCATTTTAAATAAAGCTTTTGCCTTGAATGGGTTTTAATATTGATTAATTTATTAAGAATTAAATCATTATCATTGAGTTTTTGATGTTAAAAAAAATTGCGGTCCCTGATTGATTTATTTATTTATGTTATTTTAGTGTTAAAAGACACTCTGCAAGGGTGTCCGCAAATTTACCAAGACCATCAGCTGTCGCAACAAGAACTAAAACAAAAACAAGACCAACAAAACCAACAACAACAGCAACAACAACATCAGCAATGACAACAACAATAAGCACAACAACAACAACAAGCACAACAGCTTCAAAATCAACTTTAAAAACAACTTTAAAAGCAACTTTAAAAGCAACAAGCACAACAATGAGAAACATGTGCAAATTGTGGGTGCCCAAAGACGCTTAATTGCCCTTCTGACCTTTCTGACCTTTCACATGACCCCGTGACCCCGTTGCATGCCCCACACATTTGCCACATTGTTGCTGTGAAATCCTTTGCAATGTTAATAACATGCTTAAAAACAAAATTAACTCAAATTCAATTCGGTTAAAATAATATTGGTCAAAGTTCAATCAAAGGTCAATTCATAATCCTGCGTGTGTGTGTGTTAGTGAGTCTACGTGTGCGTGTTTGTGTGTGAATTTGTGTGTGAATATGTGTGCCTGTATGGATGAGTGTGTGAGCCAAATTCATCCACCTGATTTCCGTTAATTGCACAATATCCATTTTTTTAAATCAATTTTTTTGGGCAATTTTTTTAATAACTTACAGTGGAGCCTTGAGATGTTCAATTAAATATAAATTTAATATATTTTATTAAATTTATTAAAAATATTTAAAATAATTTGTACACTTTTTAATGACAAAGTAAATTTTAAATTTTTTTTAAATGTGAGAGATCTCGATTCTTAGACCTTTTTTTTATTATTTAAAATCAGGAATCGCAAATAGGTGTTCTGAAAAAAAGTTAAAATCTTTTCTTTTAAATTTGTATACAACATTTGTATACCATTTCTATTATGGAATCTAAAAATAAAAATTATTTTTAATAAAAATTTTAAGATATATAATTTAAAAACTAAAGTTACTTTTAAATTTCTGTAATAAAAATTGGAAATAAAAGTTATTTTTCGATTTTTACTATAACAATTTTACCAATAAAAATTGAGAATAAAAATTATTCTTTAATTTTTATAACAAAAATTGGAACTTAAAGTTAATTTTCGATATTTATTATAAAAATTTAAAAATAACTTTTAGTTTTAATTTATAATATAATTTTTTATTTTTACACTTAAAATCTAAAAGTACCTTTTATTTTCCATTCTTGTGATAAAAATTGAAAATAAGAGCTATACTATGAGTTTTAAATAAAAACTAAAATTAAATTATAAACTTTTGATATAGGTTTTAATAACGTGAATTATTATTTTAAAATTTTTTCATTTAAATCGAAAAAGTAAAGTTTAATTTTAACTTTTTCCTGTATAAATTGACATTTAATAAATAATAATGAACAAAAAACTTGTTTAAATTTCCTATGAAATTAATAATTTTTTTTTTTTTTTATTATTTTTTTCTCTTATTCATTTTAAATATTTTTATTTTTATAAGACATTTCGAATTGTGTAAATTGTAAGACTTATTGCTGTAGCTTCTTTGTGACGAGGCTCCACTGTACACAGTAGTACTTGGCAGCCCAATTTAGCTGGAAGCCAATATTTATGATAATTTATGATTTATTATAATTTATAAATCCATGCATCCATATATGTTTTTGTGTGGTTCGTGGGCTTTGTGATTGTTTTGTGATTGCAGGGATCGCAAGTCGCTAGCGAAATCGCCGATGCAACAGCGCGGGGAGAGAATGGAGAGCGGCGTGCTCACCTTTCAGCAGGCCATGTCCGGTGCCGTGTCGCCACAATATGCAGCAACAGGAGGAGGAGGAGTAGGAGTAGGAGGATTAACTGTAGCATCCACAACTTCGGATGGAGCTGAAGAGCTGGACCGACGACTTTTGGGCTCCAGCTCGGCCTTGGCTGCCGTCGTCGAGGATACAACAACGAGTGGACCCGATGCCACCGATTCCCCCACAGCCGAATCCGAGTCCGAACCCGATGACGATGACGATGATGATGATGACGATGATATTGAGTTCAATGATGATGATGATGATCTGCCTGGCGCTTCTACATCCAATAATGCCCAACTCTATCCCACACTGCATCTCTCCAGTCTGCTGCGGGAACGCGGCGTTGGCGAATCCTCCTCAGCTCAGTCCGCGGGCGGCGTCTGCACCCTGAACGGTCCGCCGGTACCGCCCCTTCCCCCGCCACCGCCACCGCCCACAGGCAGCACGGTCACCTTTGCGGCAACGCGACAGCGACCACGCACCGCCAGCATGCCGGCCGAGGGTCGCAAGGTGAGTACTTCGAAATCTATTAAGTCGGAATTGAAATATCTATATAAAAATAAATGAAGGAAAATCTGGAAAATTACATATTCTGCTAAAAAAACCTTCATTGCAGTACGTTTTTTCAAATTTTTTCTTTATTTTTTCATTACAATAGACCATTTTCTTTAGAATTGACCCTGTTACCGGGTATCTAGTAGTCGGACAGACCCTGTGTCGACATTCTTAGCCAAAACCTACTTTACCTATATATTTCGATTTTTGCAGTATTTTTTTTTCTTGATAAAAAACCTTTTTACCGGGTATCTGCTAGTCGAGAGAACCTTGTGTCGACATTTTTAAACCGATTATCTGCTGGCCGAGAATAACTCAACTGAGAAATGATTATTCTTTAAGTACCACAGAGTATACATAATTGTCGGGTATTTGATAGTCGAGAACACTCGCTAATGAGATCAACCTATGCCGATTTAAATAATGAGTTATAAGAAATAATAATAAGAAATAAGAATAATTAAGCTTGCAACAAATTCAACATACTCCATTCTACACCTTACTGCCAGGTATTTTCCAGTCGAGCATTCGCCTGATATTTGAAATTAAATAAAAATTTAATTAAAAATGTATAAAAAATAAATAATAATAATTTAATATTAATTGAAGTCAATACACAATAGTGTATATCTTATTGCCGGGTATCTTTTAGTCCATCAATTTCTTTACATAATAAAAAATTAATAAATAAGTTATAAATAAATAAATTATTAAAAAAAAACAAATATATTTTGTAAGTAATAGATTTAATAGTTCTTATTGCCGGGTATCTTTCAGTCGAGCACTTGCCCTAAATATGCTTAATTGAATGACGTGTTTTTTTTTGCTGTGATATTGCAATGCTGAGCTTAAGTGTTAAGTACTCATTATAAGGCTAATCGCTGGGCTTACGGACATGGCACACAATGAATAACTCGAATAACGTGAATAACTTGAATAACTTGAGCGATTGCCTAGACCAAGAAACAAAGCAATTCTCCCTCCCTCCCTCCAATTCTCTGCCCCCGTCTCCGTCTCCATCTACAGCTCAATTCTCAGTTCAATTCTCTGTCGCATGTCGTCATTTTGGGCGCATTAAGCCCTCGGGACTCGGAATAGACAACATTGCCAAGGAATGCTTTTCTCTCGTCTATATTGTTAATCCTCGAGCAAAGCACAAGAGACATCGTTAGAGAGAGAGAGAGAAAAGGAGGAAGAGAGATAGAGAAGGACTGCGGCAAGCACGGTCCATCAGTGTTGACAGAATTTTATGGCCCAAAATGGCGAATTTTATGAAACAAAATATTCTGGGGTGCCACAGAAATCGCTTTCGCTTGAATTTCACTCAAATTTAAGTGGCAACCCCGATTAATTTCAAAATATTTTCAATAGAATAAAACTCCAAAAATAAAAGAAAAGCATGAATTTACTGATAAAGTTTATAAAAATGTATACTTTAAAAGTTCGAGTTTTGCGCAATTACAAAAAAATATTTAAGTCTAGCTATAAAAAAAGCCTAAAATCTCCTTCATATACATAAAATATACAAGTCTAGCTATAAAAATATTAAAGATATTCTTCAAATACATTAAATATACAAGTCTAGCTATAAAAAACCTAAAAATCTTCTTCAAATACATTAAATATCCAAGTCTTGCTATGAAAAAGCTGAAGATCTTCTTTAAATACATAAGATATTCAAGTCTAGCTATAAAAAAGATAAAGATATTCTCCAAAAACATAAAATATCCAATTCTAGCTATAAAATAGCTAAAATTTGCAACATTGCCATCAGTTCCAAATGCAATTCTAGAGTTGTTTTTCAGAGTCAATGGAGAATTGAAAATTTTCGTATGCACAAAAGTTGCAAGCCTTTGGGGAAATGTGTGTGTGAGTGTATGTACATATGTAAATGTATATGTGTGTGTGTGTGTGGGCTCCAAGGAATGCTCAGTGCAGTGAGAAGCAGCGGGAAAAGTCAACAGAAAAGTTGCAGCAGACAATTTTCTTCTTTTTATTTTTTGGCGTTCTGTTTGCGACTCGTCTGATTTGGGGCCAAGCTTTTGTCGCACACACACACACACACACTTGACATTCTTTGTAGCTTCAACTTGCGCTATTTATATGACCAAGCGGCCACCTGGCACAGTGTCACACAGTGGGTCATTTGCCTGACTTTGCGACTATTTAAAAAAAAAAAATCATTTTTCTGGAATAGACTTCTTTTTGTCTTGAAATCGCATAAATAAATAAATATAATATAAATATTTTATTTGGGTCCCAAAATATCAACGACAAATTGTTACACATTTGTCAGCAATAGACATAAAAAAGTCGTCGTCAGCGCGAGCTTCTTGCTTGGTTTTTAAAAATATATGTTAATTTTGTAAACATTAAATTGCATTTTATTTTTGTTATTTGATAAGTTTTGTAAATTTTGAAATATTTTTTATGATTTTGAAATTTGATTGATTCTACCCACTGTGCGCTCCCATCCAGAAGCTGTTTGCCATTGCTTCGATTTTTTTGGGCGGCACTTAAAGCGGATTGTTGTTACGGCAAACAGATGGGCGTAGAAAATGGAGGATATAAAATGGGAAAATGGAAAACTGCAGTTGGGCATTTGACAGTTGGCAGTTCACAGTTGACAGTTCACAGTTCTGATCCCAAGTGGAAAGCGGTCAAATCCTTTGGCATCAGTTGATTGCACTTGCGACATTTTGCTCTCATATTTATTTCGTCGTGGCTTGTGAAATTTCAATTTTGAGTGCTATCAATTCCCAAAATGACCAGGTCAATGCGCCACTTGCAACTTCTGCTCTCTCTCTCTCTCTCTCTCTCTCTCTCTCTCTCTCTCTTCTCTCTCTCTCTCTCTCTCACGTTGTCTCTCTATCTCCATCTTATTAATAGGTTGGTGACTTTGTGTGTCTGTCCTTACAGCAGAGTTGTCCAACCTCACATAGTCAAATATTGCGCTTGTGTGCGTACACAGAAAAAAATCCGGGCTATTTAGCCCGAATTCAATCCGAAACGATGTCAGATGTGGGGATTTTTTTAAACCAAGTATGAAAAACTTGATTTTACCAATCCCGAGTTCAATCCTGAAATTCTTAAATTCAGGCAACTTTTTTTTTAAACTTTTTTTAAACTTTTTTTAAAGATTTTTTAACGTTTTTTTTGTAAATTTTTTTTTAAATTTTTTTGTTTAATAATTATTTTGTTTTAAATTATTTTTTATTAACACTTCTTTATTTTTACCGATTTTTTTTTTAATTGATGGTGGGAATCGAACCCAGGTTTTTTTCAAACAGGTCGGCGACTCTAACCACTGAGCCACCGGACCAGTTGAAATGAGAGAGGCCGAGAGAGAATCAAGTAATTTGGGCTTATTTTTCCATTTTAATCCCGATATAGACTTGATTGTTCAGCTTAATCCTGGAAACATACTTAAAAAATGCAGGCTTAAATTAAGTATTAAGGCTTGATTTTAGAATGGCTTTTTTTTCCTGTGTAGCAGCGAAACACGAAGACACAAAACGTTTTACTGCTTCACACTGAACAAATGAAATGAAAGCACACTCGAATTGTCGAAAAGTCTAGCGCTGTACTCCTCTCTCCTCATTGAACGCAGCTCAGAGACTGACATCAAAAAGGATCAGCCGATCAGATGCCTCGTGAGAGAGCAAGAAGCCGAAGAGGCGCATTGAGAGAGAGCAAAAGCCGCCGAGCGTGCTATTTATAGACCACACGCATTCTCACTCTCTGTACGTGTGTCGCTGCGACGCCGGCAGAATCATGAGCTTCCATTCAAGGGGATGGGCTTTTTTCTATTTGGACACCACTGCTTTACAGACACCTAGAGCTCAGAACTTATTTATTATTATTTTGTTCCTTTTTACTTAATATTCAAAATGTTTTTCTTTAAATTTCATTCAATATAATTTGTAGTAAATATGTTTCTTTATGTTTTAATTCTGTTTGAATCGAATTGAATACTGGGTATCTAACTGTCGTGCAGCCTTAACTGAAGTGCTCTTCAATTTTTGTCTGCAGTGTTTGCTTTTTGTTGCCTGCAAAAATTTCAATGCGAGCTGCTTTCGGCAAACTAATTACATTAGCTGCAACGATAAGTGCACGCCAGATAAACACGAGCCAGCTTACGCTCTCCTTTTCACCTCTCTTTTCACCTCTCTCTCTCTCTCTTTTTCGCTCGCCCCTTCCATCACATTTGTGTCGGATTAGGGAAGTAAGAAATTCAGGTGGAAAACATGAAATAACTCTGAACTCTTCATTTAAAAGATGTGCATTAAAAGGGAATGGGAATCATAAATCCTTGGCTAATGACCAGACTGTTTCATCTCTCTCTCTCTCTCTCTCCCATTTGTGCTCTTTCCCTCCCTCCCCCTCTCTTTCACTCCGTCTCCCTCACATATTTTTGTGGGATTTTTTTTATGTGCCAAAAAATGAGGCACACAAAAGGCAACTCAACTAGTAAAGTTACAAACTCACGCCTACATATAAAGTTCATGCGAGCACAGTCATGGTCAGCTAAATAATAACACCTAGGCCATGAAAATATTTGCAATGCAACTGTTACATTTTCTTGACAATATATTTGTATTTATTTAAATATTATTAAATTCCAATTTAAGCAAAGTTAAAAATATGTAAACTTAAAAACAAATATTCCAAAATTTCAAAAATTAAGATCTTTTTATTGAAATCAATCATATACCGGTAGTATACAGACAAACTCTTTCCACTCGGGCCATTGCGTAAATTTCATACAAATGTACGTCAAATTCAAGGGAAAGAGATTTCTGTGGCACCCCAGATAAATTAAATTAGGGCAGAATTAAAAATTGAATTTAGTTTTATAAACTTAATTTAAAAACTTTAATTTAGTTTTTAAAATGATTACATTTTGACAACTTGTTTCAATTTTATTCTGAACCGAATTAAAATTAACCGTTATGCATGAATCGGTTTCTTAACGGTTATTTCGGTTGGAATAATTTCGTTTTTTGAGTTTTGGATAAAAATATAAAAGTTTGGTTTCGGTCACGGTTTCAGTAACGGTTATCAATTGCAATCGGTTATTACCGATTAACGGTTGCGGTTATGGTTACGGCTTTAATATCTGTTAAATAATAAGTAATATTTTTCACTTTAAACTAAAAAAAAAACAATAGTTGACATCAAATAAATTGTTATATGCTGGTGTACTTAATATGTTGGCCAGCATTGTGTGTGTCTATGTCTATGTGTGTGTATTCTATAACATAAGTGGCAGACAGCTGTGTCCGTGCTTTAGGCTGAATGCCTAATATCGACGACGCCACCTGGCGCCATTTTGCGAGCCAAAGCATCAAGATTCCAGAGTGAAGAGTGGAGTGAGGAGAGAGTAAAGAGAGTAAAGAGAGGAGAGTGAAGAGCGGAGCGAGACTTGGAAAGCTGACAGTTGCTTAGTCATGCTGAATGCTTGGTTGGCTGCTTAGTTGGTATGGAAGTTGCCATAACAGTAATCTCTCTCTAGTCTCTTCTTCTTTTTCAAAATCATGCCTTCGTCTTTTATTTTTTTGCCACTAATAGATGGGAATTTCTCATAGTTGACTGGCTTTTTGTATTTCTCTAGAGACAGAGCAAAAGATAACACGACAACGGGACAATGGGACAACGGGATATGCAAAGCGTCAAGCTCTTGAAAAATTACAAACTTTTTAAATATTATTTACAGCTGCGGTCAAAAAAATAGTAGTGCTTGCCATGAACTTACAAAAACTTAAAATTTAAAGACTTTTAATTTATCCAAATTTTTTATTCAATTTTTTTAAGATACGTTATTATATTGTTAATCAATCTGAGAAATCAAAGATAGTGAAAATTTATTATTTTTCGACTTAGCAATTTTTATCTTGTAATAGTCTGAAAAATGTGCGGTCAAAATAATAGTAGTGAATGCATTAAAAGTGGGAAAAAAGGATATTAAGCAGGAAAGGCACTTGATTTGATGTTTATTTATGTAATTTGATAATTTACTATAAATTTTATAAACAATTTTTTGCTTAGAGTTGTTACAATGGGGCGTGGCAAGCATTGCACGTTTGCGAAATAATAATCTGGCAGAAAAA